>JAXAVZ010000021.1:0-144366 GCA_034621355.1 Mycalesis mineus | reverse complement strand
ATCGATTAGTGATAGATTACTTGTCACCAATTAGCCGCACTTGCATTCTATTAAATTATTGTACAATTAATTTTGTGATGTTAAAAGCTATGATGTCTTTTTGACCATTATTACATTATTTTAAAGGAAATTAAGTAAATTATTAAAATAAAATTGCCAGGTATAAGTAAGTAACAACAATAATATGTTTAAAACCTGGCAACCCTAACGTTGTAGCTGACTTGAGATGGCAAACATATTTATTTCAATTATTTACATTATTTCCTTTAAGCTGACATAACATTAATTAAACAAAAAACATGTATTTGCAATAATCAGCAAAATTAATTACTGCTAATATTCCATTGCATACACCTTTAACATTAGTATAAAATTAGTTTTATCCAAAAATCAGATACCTGCAGATTTTAGCAGTGGGATCTTAGACCATTATAGAAACTTAAAACTACCTTATAACACAAAAACCAAATTATTGTAATCCTCCAACTTCGATACACAAAATTATATTGACCAGAAAAATAATTAAATACATGACTTATTATTATGTTTTAATGTAGACTGTAGGTACTACATTAACAACAGAAACGTTCCTTATAAGAAATAAGGGTCAGTATTTGGGGAGATCTATATTTTAAGTGACTTTTTATTTCAAATTTATTCCGAAACGAAGTTAGATATTGTAATTGAATAATTTTCTCATTGATTGAATACTCCTTGACCCAGTATTTCGAAGGCTTTCTTCACGTTATCAGTAATTTCTTCTGCTGGTCTATCAGTTGTGACCAACCAGGTACTGCCGCTATCTCCATTTTCATATGCAGCTAAAAGACCCGTAACTGCAGAGTCTATACTGAAAAGTGATAACAGAAAATAATTGATTACTAAACATTCGCCATTTTGATAAGATACAATGATTGCTTTATAAACTTGCATTTTATGAAAGTCAAGTAACTAATATTTCCTTTTCTTTGACTAGCTCTCTTTAATAGCCGAGAATGCTTTGGGTTAGTAGTAGTTTTGATTACTTGTTCAGGTTATTTAAGATATATTTTGCTCTAAGGTCATGTGATAGCTACCCGTTAAAGAGACAGAGATGATTTCGACTCGTCCTTGTTTGTAATAGATAAATATAGAATAAACTACAGCTACTTTAGGAAATAGGACCAAACCCACAATTATCCAAGCGTAATATTTTTATATCTTACTAGCAGTCACCCGCGACTTCGTCCGCGTGAAAACCTCTTAGGTACCCTTTTAATTTTAAAAACAGACTTTCATATAAAGTGTGTTCCTTTCCCGCTCCCCCCCTCAATTTAATTTTTTTATAGTTTCCCGTGAAGCAATATCCTCCATCCCGTCCCGTGTACTAAAGATCTACATTTTTATAAAACATTGTACGATATTACAGTACATTAACATTAATAATATATAAATAACTAGCTTTTGCCCGCGACTTCGTTCGCGTGGAATAGTGATTTCCGGCAGATTTTTGGTTTTACCCACATAGTTCCCGATCTCACGGGATCTCTTCAAAAATGAAATGTGGAAGATATTCTCTTCAAAAATCAACATAATGAGCTCTGCGTTTGAATTGAAGATATGTATACTCACTTAGGGCATTAAAGCCGTTATTGCCGATCGAAAAAGGCGAAAATGTTATTTTTCCCTTATTTTCAAAATATTATTTTGATTTACCATTTCAGAAAAAAAGACTGTTTCTCCTTTGACAAATTTTCTATTATTTTAGCCTTTAAAGATTATTAAAGTTTCTTACACCAAGACATTTCTGTATACCACGTTTTCAGTTTTGCCATCCTTTGCAAAAATATATAGGTCTTATGGTTTTGACACTCTTGAGCACGCAACGTAGAATTGTCCAAGGGAGAAACAGTCTTTTTCAAGATGTACCCCCGCAACTTTAAGCGTTTGCCCTTGGGCTTTATTTATGGTCATTGCAAACGCAGTTTTCAACGGAAACTGAACTCTTTTGAATTGGAATGGCAAATCAGTGGAATGATGGGAATGTGGGAAATAATTACAGTTTCGCCTTTTGCCATTCAAGTCATAATAACGGCTTTAATGACATTCCGTCCTAAATAGGTTACTTGTAACCGTGTGCCGTTACATAGCCTTGGTGGATCTACGTTTCTCATAAGCATCACAGGAACTCCAACTTTCAGCCTCAACTTGTGAGAAGGCACTCCTGATAACTCTAAGGAGTTGAGAAACTCTGTTGGGTAAGATGTCACTTGCTCGGTATCCACGACGTTATCTACTGATAGATACTCGATGACATCTCCCTCTACGTCAGACATAATTTGGTAATTTATCCGGCCTACTATATCATTTGTTGGCGCCAATATCGCCCTTTCTCATAACAATTCCCGATTTTCGATATTAGTATACCGAAGCGCTCGGCCGATACCCAACCAAATGCGTGTAACGAAACCATAGCGCGATCATTTCGATCCCAACGCTATCATCATCTATTGAGCATAGTGACAACTCGGATTATTTATCTATACTCCGTTCGGGCTTTTTATTTGTACTAAAAGTTGTATTATATCATATTTTTCATACCTTTTTACTATTTATTTACATTTTTCCGATGAATTTTCAGTACTGAATTGATGCCGACTCTTGACCAATAGATGGCGCTGTATGTCCGGAATAAATTTTATTTTTTTTGTAATAAAAACTATCCTATGTCCTTTCTCAAGTTCCAAACTATGTCTGTACCAAATTTTACACAAATCGGTTCTGTAGTTTAGGCGTGAAGCAAAGACAGACAGACAGACAGAGTTACTTTCGCATTTATAATATTAGTTAGGATGACGTAAACGTAAGCATATGAATTAAATGATTTATTACAGAGTCGCACTTTTTAGAAATTTTGTAATATCTCCGAAACTATAAAACTGATTAACATACTGTAAAAGGCAAATCTTATCTCTATAGTATCCTTGTGATTATTAAATAATTTATTTTGATAAGGATTTAAATTTAGTTCTATAAATAATGACGTAAACGTAAGCATATGAATTAAATGATTAATAAAACACAAAGTTATATATCTGCCAAAATATAAAAGATAGAAACGTAAACGCAATATGCTATTGCGGACTTTTTTGTAAAACTTTTTAAGGTGCATAAAGTTTTCATCCAGTGCTTTCAATTATATCCAATATCTAAGGCAGCGTACGTGCATAAAGCTAAATTTAATAAATTTCACGGTCCGACTCGCGCGACAAAAACTGTGATAACTCGGATAATATATACAATAAAAATATTAAATACAGCCTATGACACTCATCGATAACGTAGCATTCTACTGGTGAAAGAATTTTTAAAATAAGATCGGTAGTTCCGAAAATTAGCCCCGACAGAACTTTTTTTACAAACTTACAAACTTTACCTCTTTATAATATTAAGTATAGATTTGGGATAATACGAAAAATCATTATTCTACTTCTCCGTCAAAGAAAACGTAAAGGGTCACTAACATGTCACTGATGAAAATTAGCAAAAAATCAGTATAAAGAATTTGGTTCCGTTTTTTCCTTATTAGGTACGTTCCCTAAAAAGGCAAAATCTAACTATGCCAGCTAAATTCATAAAAATGGCTGAGTATAAAGTACATTTAATTTACCATTGAGCAGGAAATTTCTTTATCGCAACCATCATCCTTTCCTCCGTGTCTTCATCGATGCATCCAATTCGTCCTTTGATCAGATTTGTATCAGTTATGCCGAAACAAACGGCGATCACACGAACGTTGGACCGTGTGTAATGGTCTTTCATCTAAACAAAATTATTATTATTTAATTTTAAATATCCTACAGGACTAAGTCTCTGTCCTTTATGAAGAGCAGATATAAAGCTTTGATCCATCACGCAGTACAATGTGGACTGGCGGGCTTATGGTGATAAACATGTGCAAGAGAAACTTGCTCGACCAATATTAGAATATGTTCATCATCATCATCATCATCATCATCATCATCATCATCATCATCGTCATCGTCATCATCAGCCACCATGCATCACCATACATCCTTCTTTACAATTATAACATTGAATAATCATTTTTAGGAGAAAAGAAAATCCTAACCTCCTTGAGTCCTGACCCAGGACTTGAACCCGGGATCTCTTGATCCGACATAGACTAAACACAGAACCAACGAGACTATTAACATTATTATTGCAAACAATCTAACTTATTGACATAGAATTTAATATAAGTAATAACTTATACTGCGAACAACGTGTCATGGACTTCCAGATTGAGATACCACAGAAACGTACGTAAGTACAAGTAATACCTGAATTTATTTACATAAATTGTGAATTTGCTTCATTATACTGTATTAGTGATCCACGCCCTCAGTGGTACTCGGCTTAGTAATAAAAATTCATATTTGTCTAAAATGTTTAATGTCATGTAACGCCATCTCTTACTAAATTGTTTTTATGTTAATTTTACAGGTACCGGTGTGCAAGCCAGCGAGAATATGCATATTTTATAATTCACAGAATATTGTATAATTTTGAGAATATTTCATAATTTAGATCAGTGAACTGCCTCGTTGGTCAAGTGGTTAGCGTATGCGCCTCTCACTGCGAGGTCCCGGGTTCGATTCCCGGGTCGGGCAAAGTGTTATTTGTGAACTTTCCGTTAGGAAGTTCTGAATAGCAGCACGGAGTTTGATTTGTGCCCGGTGGATGGCGATAGGCTCACCCCCTATCCCATGGGACTTAAACATAACAGGTGAAATGTGGGTGTACTAGACCTCTGCTACACCCTTCTGGGTAATATAGGCGTGATGTTATGTTTATGTTTATGTTAGATCAGTGAGACCCTTAAATATGTTCTCACTAGAAGTCGCCTGCGGTTTCACCCGCGTACTTGTCATTCCCGTGAGAATTGCGGGATAAAATATAGCCAAAGTTTTGTTCTGATATGTAAACTATATTATTGAGAAGTTTCTTTAAAATCCATTCAATGGTTTTTGAGAAAGAGTAGGTAACAAACATCCATCTGTCCATACATAGAAACTTTCGCCTATATGATATTAGTTAGGAAAATAAAATCATGCGCACAATTCTTTGTTTCCGTTAATTAAAATTATAAATTATAACCATTCGCCATGTTCCGCGAAACGCCAATTACAACGAATGACGTGATTGCTCTTTATACCTACACCACAGTCACCATGACTATTCAGAAAAAATACATTCCTAATTATATAATTTGGCACATACGAGGAACGACTTTAAATCTACTCAGTTTTTCCTCCTATGAGATATTACTTCCTGTTATAAAATGCACTCGAATTTTAAAAACTCTTGTTACGCAACAGGTTCATACTCTAGGTAAGCTAGGTAACCGAACAAGAAAGTATTAATTATCACTTCTGATGATTGATTTGAATACTAAATTAATGATATAATTAAAGAAAAATACTGAAGAACATGAACAGTTAGTTCTTCAATGATACTTCGGTCTTGACAGAAAGTACGAGGATTTGTCAGAAAAACTTTGTTCATAGCATACTAGCTAGCCGCAACTGACGGCCTCGTCCGCTTGATGTTTCACATTATTTTGTGTTATAATCCTAATGTGAAATTGAGTTTATCCTCGATTTCTTTTGTTGAATCATGTGGTCTCCGGTTACTATTGATCGGATATATGAATATTGCGTAATGAAATCTACCGCGCACCTGCGTGTTGTGTATCGAATTACGCAGTGTTATAGAGGTCCAATATTTATTATAATTGGAACGAAGTTCCTTATCGCGCGTTGTGAAAGGGGGCTAGACGGAAAAAATTCGTACGGAAAGTTGTCACGACACTTTTTGATCAAAGGATCTTGCCGCCGCCTTTGATGTGTGTGCGCGTGAGCGGCGGGGGGCGCCCGCGCTGTATGCTGTCTCGCGCTCTCGTCGCGTCCTCTGGTGTTTCGGTGTACAACAACAAACGCGTGTGTGAAAAAATTGAGCCTACTGATTAAGGTTATATAACATTATATTTGTTAATAATAAAAAAAATATTATTATTACTTAAAAAAAATAAAATTTTATTACAATTCCTTCACTAATTAATCGAAAAATTTAGCCTACTGATTAAGTTTATATAACATTATATTTGTTAATAATAAAAAAAAATTATTATTACTTAAAAAAAATAAAATTTTATTACAATTTCTTCACTAATTAATCGAAAGGAACTTCGTTCCATCCGGGTGTCCCTTGACACCTCTCAACTTTTTTTTAAATAGTAGATTGTTACACAACAAAGCTAAGATGACCCAATATATAATGAGGTATTTCAGTTCCGAAGCTTTAGGCGGGGGCGCTAAATGGAAACCGAGTTATGACGGGATTTTGCCCATGGGTGTGTTGCAAACTAATTCACAAACAAACACAAAGGTAGTACATGTTATGCTAATTGCGTTTTTAATTATTTGGGCTCGCAACGCATAAAAAATCAAATACAAAAGCTCGCATTCCATAGAGAAGAACACCGTTTTAGTTCAATTTTAATACGTCATTATAGCTATATAGCAGTCGCCTGCGACTTCGTCCGCGTGAAACTTGGTGTAGACTTGAACTCCTGTTTGACCCCTTAAGTAGGTGAGCATTAGAAAAAACGTTTCTTAGCGCTCGCCTACGTCATTATAGCTATATAGCAGTCGCGCGCGACTTCGTCCGCGTGAAAACCTCTTAGCCCCTTTAATTTTAAAGACAGACTTTCATATAAAGTGTGCTCTTTCCCCGCTACTCCTCTCAATTTAATTTTTTTATAGATTCCCGTGAAGCAATATCCTCCGTCCCGTCTCGTGTAGGTACTAAAGATCTACATTTTTGTTAAACATTGTACGATATTACAGTACATTAATATTTAAAATATATATATTTATGTCAAGCTGATGTGTATAACTTGTATTAAATAGTCTATTTCACTTTTGAGTCTAGCTTTCATAATAAACAAAATAATTTACAACCCCACATGCAGATCTCGAGATTAGCCCGTTTAAACAAACGAACAAACTTTTTCGTATATTATATAAATATGGTCTGCCATGCCAAATAAATTGAAAGAATTCTCAAAGAATATCAGTACCAAAATATTGACCCCTATTCAGTACGTATAACATAACACTGAGGAGCGACGATATAGCGGCAGAGTTGTTTTTTGGAAATTTTGTAATATCTCCGAAACTATTTAACTAATTAACATACTGTAAAATCCAAATCTTATCTCTATAATATCCTTGTGATTTTTAAATAATTTATTTTGATAAGGATTTATCATATTTATCATTTATCATGTATAAAAAGAAAAATTTTAACAAAAAATAAAAACGCCTTCAAAACGCACTAAAAAGTAAAAAATAACTACGTCATTTACTTACTTTAATTTACTTAACCACATCTATGAAGTCGGTGCCATCCAAGTTTAGGTAAAGACTTTATAGTAGAAAGTTCGGGTGGCACCGACTTCATAGATGTGATTAAGTAAATTAAAGTAAGTAAATGACGTAGTTATTTTTTACTTTTTAGTGCGTTTTGAAGGCGTTTTTATTTTTTGTTAAAATTTTTTTATTTCATACTTTTTAGTGATTTATCAACAACGAACATACTTATAAACCTACTCGAACTAAACCATAAGTACCAATATTCACTAGTTACTTATAACATTCCGACGTCCCTGCAAAAGTGCCTATAAAGTTTGAAGAGTTTCCTCGAGTTTTCGTAGATCTCATTATTGGATCATGACTTAGTAAACATTAAACTAACTGGAAACTATAACGTTTCAAACTTCTCATTGAGACATATTAATCGAGCCTAATCACAAAGTAGCTACTGTAAACCGATAAAGAGCTCCCTTAACTGTTCTTCGTCTTCATCGCCAGACCCTCAATAATAGTCACAGCCCATCTAAATGTAAAGTTCTCATTGAGACAAATTAATCGAGCCCAAACACAAGGTAGCTACTGTAAACCGTTAAAGAGCTCCCTCAACTGTCCTTCGTCTTCATCGCCAGACCCTCAATAACAGTCACAGCCCATCTAAATGTAAAGTTCTCATTGAGACAAATTAAACGAGCCCAAACACAAGGTAGCTACTGTAAACCGTTAAAGAGCTCCCTCAGCTGTCCCTCGTCTTCATCGCCAGACCCTTAATGACAGTCACAGCCCATCTAAATGTAAAGTTCTCATTGAGACAAATTAATCGAGCCCAAACACAAGGTAGCTACTGTAAACCGTTACGGAGCTCCCTTAACTGTACTTCGTCTTCATCACCAGACCCTCAATGACAGTCACAGCCCATCTAAATGTAAAGTTCTCATCAAGACAAATTAATCGAGCCCAAATACAAGGTAACTGTAGTAAATCGTCAAGGAGTTCTCTTATATATAGATCGGCTCCATCATCAGATCGACTCCAGATTTTCATCAAATTGTAGTGCTTTTAAATACTTACCGGAAAAATTTACAAACGTACTTGTTGTCTCTACAATTTTTGAAAGTTTTCCTCGGTTTCTCCAGGATCCCATCATCAGATCCTGGTTTCCTTGTCATGATACCACCACCGGACTATCTACTTTTCAACAAAAGAAGAATTATCAAATTCGGTTCATAAACGACGAAGTTATGCGCGAACACACATAAAAAAAAATATATATATATATATATACGGTCGAATTGAGAAACTCCTTTTTTTTGAAGTCGTTTAATAATGACGTAAACGTAAGCATATGAATTAAATGATTTTTTAAAATACAAAAGTTATATATTTGCCAAAATAATAAAGATAGATATATGCTGTTGCGGACTTTTTTGTAGAACTTTTTAAGATGCATAAAGTTTTCAATTATATCCAACAGTTAAGGCAGCGTATGCGTGCAGATTTAACAGATTTTTGCGATCTGCTTGACACAGAAGCTTGCGCTAAGCACTAACAATTATATATAAGGTACGAAGTTTTAAAATGTAGGTCTTGTAACGAAGTGTTGCATTTCGTATGGTCAGTTCCACATACCTACTGATTACCAAGTTGTTCGTTTGCATACTAGTGCTTATTTGCTCTTCACAAACTTATGGCAAGTTACGCATTGCAAACTATCGCTGCTTGCGTTCAGTATGAGTATGTCCTCATTTTGCATTGTCATGATTACAATTCGCTTTATTGAAAGCAATGATACTGCAATATATCTCTTAATTCATAAGTCTCAAACAGTTATTAAATGTCATTGAAATTCAATTGCTATGACCTACATGACAAAATATTAGAAGGTTGATTTGATTCACCTCAAAAATTATTTCTGAGAGTTCCAATTTTAAGTTACGAGAGTTCTAGATTTTAGCACGGATTGAGAAGAATAGAGAAAATTAGCCACATCCAAAAATATAAAGCTAACATTCGAACACTCAAAATGTTCGTAATTAACTATAGCTATGTGCACTACGTTGAAAGTATAGCTTGACAAGTGAAATAAAAAATAAAAGGAAACCAATCTTCTGTTAGCGCACAAAGAACCTGCCGACAGCCGAAAAGTGAACGTGGCACCCCAAACCAAGTTTTAAAATCCTAAATAACCTATACCTATAAAAGTCGAATGACGACAGTGGTATGAACACTATCACACAGATATAGGAATGACCCTATAGGGGTAGGCAAGCTTTCTTTTACTTGCTATGATCCTTGGTCATTTTCTTCGCTTCCATTCTCATCAATCTTTATATACGAGTATCGCTTTACAAGTACTCTTGATATTCGCTTCAACTTGTACCATTACATATTCTTTATCTTTATTTAAAACATCGTTTGAGATGATATTGATAAAACTTAACCCTAAACAGTTGCTAAATTGTAGAAGGGCATTGCACTCATTACTTGTAGCGCCCTCAATCCAGGTCTTTTTTATTTCTGATATATATACGAGTAGGTGCAAGCCTATGATAAGTATATACGAGTAATAGGCGCTAGATGTTTGTTAACTCCACAGAACACGCAAACCTACATCCATCGTTTGAGATGATAATAATAAAACTTACCCCCAGACAATTGCTAAACTGTAATACGGCACTCTTGGTCGCGCTGTAGATCGGGAGAAGAGGTGTTTGTATCAGCGCCACTATTGACGAAATATTGATTATAGTGCCGCCTCGTCCATCTCTGTCCTGACGCATTGCGTTGTAGGCTTTCATAGAGCCAATTATTAAACCTGACTGAAAAACAATATAATTATAATTATTATAATTTTCATGTTTAAAATTGGTGTTTTTTGACCCTTTGGTAGAGTCAAATGTAATGTGTAATTACATTTACATTAAAATGAGTAATTAGATTTCAAAATTACTTTTAAGTTAAAGTTGACGACGAGTAACTGATTTGAAATTGAATTTTGATCAGATCAAAATTATAGTTTTAAGTTTAACTGCCTCATTGATGCAATGGTTGCTCATGCGCAGCCTGGATAGTCTGGTTCAGGCTGCGATATATTGAACTTTATTCCAATGAATTTTCACTAGTAGCACAGAGTTGAGAAGTTTGTGTTGTTACACTCTCGTGCCTCGGATAATAAGTTAAAACCTCGGTTCCATTTAATTTTGAAAGGGATCGTTACAACCATTTTCACCCATTTTGATGAAGCAATTTGTAGTAAGCCACTATAACAGGCTAATGATGTTGATGATTTGATGGATTTGATCATAACTTTATTTTAGTAAAGTTAGGAATATTGATTGTGACAATACTATTTTTAATATACGAAGTACATAAATTCCTACTGTATTTAATACTGGCATTAGATTCACGGGTAAAGGCCTTGAAATTATAACGCGAAGTATAATGGCCATGACAAAACACAACGTGATAACATTATGTCATTATACTGTTTTATGTGATTTCGAAGTGTTACTACATAGCATTTCAACATTTTGAATTGCACTCACTTTAGTCAAATTTACGTTTTTAAAGTTACCAATATACGTTTTCTACTGTAAAGTTACAGTACTTATTTTTAAGTTAAGACTAAACCTGGGCTTACGTTTATCAATTCTATTTTGGTAATTAATAAAATTAAATTAAACATTGTTCTACAGAACTGTGTTTGTGAACAACAGTCAAGTTTTTAATGCGATTAATTTTTCATCGCACTTGCTCGGAAAAGTAGTTTCTACTTGGGCAAATTAGGACACAAAAGTCGTTTTTGCTGCTTAGGTAGGCAAAGTAACTTTTTAAAAAATGAAAGCTTAAGCTTGGGGTTCCTGTTAAAAGTGAGTATTGATATGATTATTTAGTTTTTGACATTTTCACTAACTTCAATTTCATACAATGGATAAATATTAATCAGGTAGAATTTTATTTCCATTTTGGACTATAAAAAAAATCATAAATAAATAAAATTAGAACACTAAAAAAATTAATACGACCAACAAAGATTAAATTACTCCAAGAGAACTTTGCATGTTCCATTATTTTTTAAAATATGAACGTTTTGAAATGAGGTTCCTTCTTAAAGTATTTATAAATATGTTAATTATCCGTTTATTTTATTTTTTAACATTATTTTAAATTCTATTGTATAATATGATTAAATGTTAATTAGGTATTAATTTTTTATTTAGTTATTATATAAAATTACAACACTATTAAATAGAATTACAATAATAAATAATGGACGGGAAGTCGAAAAAATATTTTTTTTTCTCTATTCTTATAGTTTTATTTCTAGTAATTTAACTCCGACGGAATTACACAAAACAATACATGATGCAGAAATTTCTTATGCATAATTATTTAAGCATATTTATTTATATTTATATATATAGGCGTATTTACTCAATGCTCATAGCCATAATCAAATTGAATAAAAATTTTTAACAAAAAATAGAACCGACTCAAAACGCACTAAAAATTTACTTGCTTTAATTTACTTAAGCATATCTATGAAGTCAGTGCCAGCCAAGTTTAAGCAACATTTATTTTACGTAGTAAAGCAGTTTGTGGGTTCTAGGTAACGTCCTTAAAGTAGAAACCTTGGCTGCCACCGACTCCTAGATATGCTTAAGTAAATTAAAGCAAGTAAATGACACAATTATTTTTTAATTGTTAGTGCGTTTTGAGTCGGTTCTATTTTTTGTTAAAAATTTTTATTTCTTACTTTTTAGTGATTAATCGCCACGTAACGTACTCGTACTATACTGTCATAGTATATTATACGGCAATAGTAGCCAAAAAGCTACCGATAACGAGACAAAAACTGAAATCGCTGTAAGCGTGCCTCCAAAATTCGAAGAGTTCCTTTAATTTCCCCAGGATATCATCATCAGATCCTAACCATGGTGACAATGGGACCACCTTGGAAGTATGCCCTTTCTAATAAAAAAAGAATTATCGAAATCGGACAACTCTGTAAAAAGTTATGCGTGGTCATACATATAAAAAAAAAAAAAAAAAAAAAAAAACAAATATACGTGTCGAATTGAGAACCTCCTCCGTTTTTTTTTCGTCGGTTAAAAAAGATATACATTTTTAACCGACGAAAAAAAACGGAGGAGGTTCTCAATTCGACACGTATTTGTTTTTTTTTTTTTTTTATATGTATGACCACGCATAACTTTTTACAGAGTGGTCCGATTTTGATAATTCTTTTTTTATTAGATAGGGCATACTTCCAAGGTGGTCCCATTGTCACCATGTTAGGATCTGATGATGATATTCTGGGGAAATTGAAGGAACTCTTCAAATTTTGGAGGCACGCTTACAGCGATTTCGGTTTTTATCTCGGTATCGGTAGGTTTTTGGCTACTAGTGCCGTATAATATACTATAACAGTATAATACGAGTACGATACGTGGCGATAAATCACCCAAAAGTAAGAAATAAAAATTTTTAAATAAAAATAGAACCGACTCAAAACGCACTAAAAAGTAAAAAATAACTGTGTCATTTAGTTGCTTTAATTTACTTAAGCATATCTAGGAGTCGGTGCCAGCCAAGGTTTCTACTTTAAGGACGTTACCTAGAACCCACAAACTGCTTTACTACGTAAAATAAAGGTTCCTTAAACTTGCTGGCACCGACTTCATAGATATGCTTAAGTAAATTAAAGCAACTAAATGACACAGTTATTTTTTACTTTTTAGTGCGTTTTGAGTCGGTTCTATTTTTATTTAAAAATTTTTTGACAACATTTCTCAACGAAACGTTAGACTTCGAATTTCTTGCTATAAAGGTCAGTGGTGGATTGTGGGTGATGGGTGATGGTGATAGTGATGGGTACTGGGTATTGGGTGATGATGGGTGTTGGTATTGGCTGATTATGATAGGTGTTGCGTGACGGGTGAAGATGATGGGTGCAGGGTGAAAGGGATGGGTGTTGGGTGGTGATGATGGTTATTGTGCGATGATGATGGGTGTTGAGTGTCGGCTGATGGTAATATGTGTTGGTATAGTAATTTTCCTCGCAGTAGTAAGATGAAAAGCCTTTGAATCCTTCGCTTGCTTGGTATTCAATACGTGCACTCGCAGTAAAAACCAATTTTGCTGCCTAGCATAACAATTTTAAGCCGATTTTGATAATTCTTTTGTTATCATGTTAGGATCTGATGATAATATCCTAGGAAAATTGAAGGAACTCTTCAAATTTTATAGGCACACTTGCAGCGATTTCGGTTTTTGTGTAAGTATCGGTAGCTTTTTGGCTACAAGTGCTGTATAATATACTATGACAGTATAATACGAGTACGTTACGTGGCGATAAATCACTAAAAAGTAAGAAATAAAAATTTTCAACAAAAAATAGAATTGACTCAAAACGCACTAAAAAGTAAAAAATAACTGTGTCATTTAGTTGCTTTGATTTACTTAAGCATATCTAGAAGTCGATGCCAGCCAAGGTTTCTACTTTAAGGACAATACCTAGAACCGACAAACTGCTTTACTAAATAAATGTTCCTTAAACTTGCTGGCACTGACTTCACAAATTATTACTTTTTAGTGCATTTTGAGTCGGTTCTATTTTTTGTTAAAAAATTTTATCTTTGTGGCGTTCACTGCGACCACATCCCTCAGTCGTGACTCACATCACACTAGATTAATTGAACATTGTTAATGATAGCTCAATTAGTTTATCTCATTAAGTTGGTTATTATTGGTCATCTTTGTAATTATTCTTTAGCTAATTTGTTGGATTTTTTGACGACCTTCGTGGCGCAGTGGTATGCGCGGTGGATATATAAGTCGGAGGTCCTGGGTTCGATTCCCGGCGGGGCAGATTGAGATTTTTCTTAATTTGTCTTGGTCTGGCTGGTGGGAGGCTTTCGCCGAGGCTAGTTACCACCCTACCAACAAAGACGTACCGCCAAGCGATTTAGCGTTCCGGTACGATGTCGTGTAGAAACCGATAAGGATGTGGATTTTCATCCTACTCCTAACAAGTTAGCCCGCTTCCATCTCAGATTGCATCATCCATTAACATCAGGTGTGATAGCAGTCAAGGGCCAACTTGTAGTCATTAAAAAAAAAATTATAATTGATAGCTCGATTAATTAATATTTCATTAGGTTGGTTATTATTGGTTATCTTTGTGATTCTTTCTTAATTAATTTGTTGGATTAGTAATCGAAGATGTAACGAACAATTTCGAAAAGATGTCGGCCCCATGCGACATGTACAACAGTTCATGACATTTATTTGTAACCACATCTCTAGTACATTGTCTTTTTTTAATGAGTCTTTCGTAGCCAAATCTCCCTCTTTTGGTAAATGAAATATCTATCCATGTTCTTCATACGCATGTTTAGTAAGCAGCAATGGAGTTTGAAGTAACCTTTGGGCAGTGACATGTAACAAAAATCCAGACTCACCACATTCACTAGCATCTCCTTTTCGTATATATCCGGATGGTCATTCATTAGTCCAGCATTGTTAATTACACAATCAATATACCCAAACTGTTTAGAAGTTTCCTCAAAAGCAGCATCCAAATCATTGGTGCCGACGTCGCATTTGATAAAAATCGCTTTCTTTTCCCCATACTTTGTGTTAAGCTCCTTCACCAAGGCTTCTCCGGCATTTGTGTTTACATCTAGCACTGCCACATTCTGAAAAATGAAAAGAAGAATAAATTATAAATTTTATGTTACAGGCGTAATATTTACCTGGACTTGCGTACAGTTTTTGCATTTAAATATTCCTTTTTTGGTACGGTTTTGTTCGCAACGAGCCGTGTTGAAATAGCGTGGTGGGTACGAGCTTTGTATCCTGCAACGGGTTGCCGCTAATAGGTAGACAATGATGGTGAATATTTTGGATGGTGATATTAGATGTCGCCTTTAGTTCTTATCAACGCTCTATTATATGCACCAATGTAAGTTAGCCATTTGTACTAAAGAAAAGGTGATTTAACGCGATAGTCATTCTTTAATTATTCGTTCTATTAAACAACGAAAAAAAAACGGAGGAGGTTCTGAATTCGTGTATATTTCTTTTTTTATGTATAACACTTTTTAGAGTCGTCCGATTTTAATAATTCTTTTTTTGTTAGAAAGGGCACACAAATGGCCCTCAAAATGGCCCCATAGCATGTTATGAATTGATGATGATCCTGGGAAAATCGAAGAAACTCTTCAAATGTTAGAGCCACACTTGATTTCGGTTTTTTTGGTAGTTTCGGTGGTTTTTTGGCTACAAGTGCCGTATCATCGTCATCATTATGCCAGCTAAGGTTTCTAATTTAAGGACATTACCTAGAACCCACAAACTGCTTTACTTCGTCATATAAAACTTGGCTGGCACCAACTTCATAGATATGCTTAAGTAAATGAAGCAACTAATTGACGCAGTTATTTTTTAGTTTTGCGTTTTGAGTCGGTTCAATTTCTTTACTAAATTTTTATTATATAATATAAAATTAAAATGTCCGACTTACCCCGATAGGTATCAATTATATTTATTTAATATTCGTGACAAAATAAACAATCATAAAGTAAAAGCATTATTATTTGTCTACATACAACTTCAATACCATTGTTAATTTGTTATACTTATTGAAGTAACACTTGCAATATCTTATCTTTCATAATAATTGCTCACGAATCTATTTTAACTTTGTTTGTTTATTGGGTACTACAAACATTTATTATCATTACCTGCAGGCACATAGTACAAACTATAAAATGTATAAGATCAAGCTACTCGTACGTCTATGTATCCGATATCTCAAATACTTTAACCTAAATGAATCTTGCAAATTGTGTGCCAGATAAAATCACCACTCCACAAAAGGCGTGAGAGGTTAAATACTACTAAGGTTTAAAACTTAGGCTATTCTAAGGCTTATATTCAAGGCCTAACACTGAAAGTAGGCTTTATGGTTGCACAAATCTTTTCTCTACATAACTAAAGTCCCCCGGCGCGTCTATTAATCTGTTCGCAATAAACTCAAAGACTACTAAACTGATTTTCATGCAGTTTAGTTTAATAGATAGGATGATTCCTGAGGAAGATTATAGTTTATAATTTGTTAAGGTTTTGTATAAAATCAATGTGTTGTAACCTTCCAACAACACCAAAGTTTGTACGTGACCTATATCTTCTGTAAGATAAAATGGGTAGCAGCCTATACTTAAAAGAGATGTTGATATGCCATCCCGGCCTGTTCGCAGTCCCAGTGAAGAGGAACAATCCTACTATACATTGTTTTATCATAATATACCAAAAGTTTTCCAGCAATTATCGTCATATTTCAGCTAATTTATACAAAACCTTAACAAATTATTCCTCACGAGCCAGACTATCTATTGGGGAAGACCGCAAATGATCCACTAGTTGTAAATGACAATATCTAAATTAACATTAGCTTTGAGATGCTCTTGCTCTTCATATAATTAGCTTGTATTGTAAATATCACCCACTCTTCAATGCAAAACACTGTTTAATGTCAGGAAAAAATAGTGTTTGTCGTTTCGGCGTGGCGATAATAATAATTAATGTTTTCTTCTAACAATAACAGACAAAACGTAACACGTTCTACGTCTATTTTAGGGTGTATTAAAGATGGAAGTGCTAATTTCATAAGAATAAAGTCTTTAGTATTCATTTGAACAACTAAAATTACCGTCACGGTTAGTTAACGTTAAAATTACGTATAATATAAGAATACATTTTCCTTATAAATATTGTTAAATATCTAAGTTAACAACTAAATATAAATTAACAAAAGATAAATTAACAAAATATTTTGCTCCAACTCATCTGTACTAATATTGTAAAGCTGAAGAATTTGTTTGTCTTGTCTCTTATCTCAAAAACTGTTGGTTCAAATTATTCGTCAACCTGCATTGGAGTAATACATATAATCTCCTGTAAGGAGATCTAGTTCTGTATTGGATTAAACAAGGCAGACCAATAATCATCAAAATTACGATGACCGCTTCGGATTGAAAGGTATCATTAGGACATAGAATTATATATAAGTTAAAAGTCCTTCATTTACCTTTGGTATTTTTATAAGCATCTGTCTCCGCAATTATTTAATTTCATTTATAATGGCTATAAAACTAATGTTTAAACTTTTTTGTAGAAAATCATTTGTCCTGACTGAACCGCAGGACACGGCTACTTATTAAAAGCAATGGAAAACGAACCTTGGCTCCTCTCTCCAACAAAGCGCGGGCCACACCAGCGCCTATCCCCGACGCAGCGCCGGTAACCAAAAACACTTTGCCCTTCACGTCAAACATAATGCCCGTCCGTTCGGAATCACCAATCAGAGACAACTGTGGGTGTTGTCAGTTGAGCAAGGATACTCGTACAGTCGTACTCGTACGTTACCGAGCGTTGCGACACACAGGACCTACACGTTGTTATGTTAAGCGGTAGAACTCGTAACCTGCGTGTTTCCGATCTCTATTAATACATTTATTTTTTGTTTACGTAGACGTGCGTTTGATGGACTCAGGCGCGGTTGGAATTGTAATACCTTTTATTTTCAGTTTAAGAATTTTCGTTTTTACACGCTTTTTATTAGCTTCACTTGTATGTCAGTTTGTCAGTATGTCAGTATGTAACTTGTATGTGTGTTCGCGCATAACTTCGTCGTTTATGAACCGATTTTGATAATTCTTTTTTTGTTGGAAAGTAGATAGTCCGGTGGTGGTACCATGACAAGGAAACCAGGATCTGATGATGGGATCCTGGAGAAACCGAGGAGAACTTTCAAAAATTGTAGGGACAACAAGTACGTTTGTTAGTTTTTCCGATAAATATTTAAAAGCACTACAATTCGATGAAGGTTTGGAGTCGATCTGATGATGGAGCCGATCTACATATAAGAGAATTCCTTGACGATTTACTGTATTTACCTTGTGTTTGGGCTCGATTAATTTGTTTTGATAAGAACTTTACATTTAGATGGGCTGTGACTGTCATTGAGGGTCTGGTGATGAAGACAAAGTACAGTTAAGGGAGCTCCGTAACAGCTTACAGTAGCTACCTTGTGTTTGGGCTTGATTAATTTGTCTCGATGAGAAATTTACATTTAGATGGACTGTGACTGTCATTGAGGGTCTGGTGATGAAGACGAAGTACAGTTAAGGGTGCTCCGTAACGGCTTACAGTAGCTACCGTGTGTTTGGGCTTGATTAATTTGTCTCGATGAGAAATTTACATTTAGATGGACTGTGACTGTCATTGAAGGTCTGCAGATGAAAACGAAGGACAATTAAGGGAGCTCTTTAACGGTTTACAGTAGCTACCTTGTGTTTGGGCTCAATTAATTTGTCTCAATGAGAACTTTACATTTAGATGGGCTGTGACTGTCATCAAGGGTCTGGCGATGAAGACAAAGGACAGCTGAGGGAGCTCTTTAACGGTTTACAGTAACTACCTTGTGTTTGGGCTCGATTAATTTGTCTCAATGAGAACTTTACATCTAGATGGGCTGTGACTGTCATTGAGGGTCTGGCGATGAAGAAGAAGGACAGCTGAGGGAGCTCTTTAACGGTTTACAGTAGCTGCCTTGTGATTGGGCTCGATTAATATGTCTCAATGAGAAGTTTGAAAGATTCCAGTTGGTTTAATGTTAACTAAGTTATGATCTGATGATGAGATCTACGAAAACTCGAGGAAACTCTTCAAACTTTATTACACGCTTTTTATTAGCTTCACTTGTATGTCAGTTTGTCAGTATGTAACTCTCCGTGGGTAATCTGCGCGCCTGCGGCCTTCCTTGGTTCTGGTAGCCGTTTCTCAGGCTCCCTCTCCGAAATTGAACTCTGATTCCCCGTATTTATAATATTTATAAATAATTTTAATTTCAAATCAAATCAAATCAATCTTTATTAATAATTATTTTATTCTCACTAATAAATAAATTACTAGCGACTGTGTGGCCGAGCGGTTTAAGTGCTAAACTGCCCGTACAACAGTCGCTCAGGCGTGGGTTCGAGCTTCACTTGTATGTATATTTGTCTGTTTGTATATTTGTATATTTGTATGTTTGTAACCGACTTTTTTGGGCGCGATTTTAACCAACTTTAAACGGCCAGATTTCGTTTAAACTTTGTGGATTTATCGAGGACCGATGACAATACACTTATTTGATAAAATTATTCCATTTTTCAATTTACAAAATATGATTTTTGTTAATTTATATAATTTTCATCTATAGTCGATAAGGTAGAAACTTAATTTCAATTTTTATAATTTTTCTCTACAGTCGATAAGGTAGAAACTTAATTTCAATTTTTCATAATTTTTCTTTACAGTCGATAAGACAGGACTTAATGTTAATTTTAATTTCCAATAATTATCTTTAGCCGATTTCTCTAATATTGACAAATTTTCGAATACTAAGGAGATTTTTAACTCTACAAAACAAATAATAGTTTAAAAAAAACTAAAAAATCATGCTTTTATAAATAAACCAAACTAAAAAGTAAAAAATAAATAATAGTTTAAAAAAACTAAAAACACGCTTTTTATAGAAACCCAAACTAAAAAATAGAAAATAAATTTTAATAAATTTAAATTAAGAATAGTGTTAAAAATTTCATTAACTATAAATTAATAATAGTGTAAATAAAAAAAAATATTTTATTTTAAAAAAAGCGTGGGGTGCTTTTTAAGATATTATCAAAATGATAATCACTCTACTCATATCTGTCAATAAAATATTTATAACTATATTGACACCATGCACCCCACGCTTTTTTTTAAATAAAATAATTTTTTTTTATTTACACTATTATTAATTTATAGTTAATGAAATTTTTAACACTATTCTTAATTTAAATTTATTAAAATTTATTTTCTATTTTTTAGTTTGGGTTTCTATAAAAAGCGTGTTTTTAGTTTTTTTAAACTATTATTTATTCACCAAAATATTTCTTATTAGCGCTATTAAAACGGGCAAACAAGAGCGTCACCTGATATTAAGTGATCACCACCGTCCATGTAGATATATTTGCAACACGCCAACGCCAGAGACTCTGCTAATGGGTTGTCAGCCGAAAATGGCTTATTCCCCCCTTAAATACCCCCATGTTAAAATTGACAGGAAAAACCGCGGCAGGAAGTAGGGGAGAGTTGGATATTACCGCGCCGTTGATAATTCCGCGCGTCAGCGTAATTCAAAAACTATCAACAAATTCTGCGTTACAGTGTATATGAATCATAGCCGGACATGCCTATACCCTGCCCCGCGCACTGCCGTTACGATCCGCGCGACGACGGAGACAGCAAATCATTTAGATTTTTTTTCCATCAATCCTTATAATTTTTCGTGTACTTTCGGTAAGAGGTAAGTATACTGTATTTATATTGGAATACTTTGATACTATACATTTTTAATGCTTGTATACTGTAGAATTAATGCCAGAATATGGTTTTTACGTACTATAATATTTTCCATATAATTTTGAGGTTCAAAAATAAAATGATCAAGTTTGATAAATCCGCGCCGGGGGCGCGGTATTGTCAGACGAGGGTGCGAAATTGTAAACTATGAAAAGTGTGTTTTGTTTACATTAGCATCAGGCATACAATTTAACAGCAATACAAATGAAAACATGCCTCCCACTGCTTTAAGTGAAGGCATCAGAAAAGATGTCTCTAAGCCGAGTACTTTAGAAGATTAAGCACGTACTTCAGAAGATTTGAGCCCTATACCACAAAAGAAAATAAAATACAAAGACGTGTTAAAAAACAACACTCTAATATTCTCACATGAACATCCCATTAACGGAGCAGTTAGAGGAAAAGCACGAAAGTGACAAATAAAGATAGCAAACGAAAAGAACGTTGCAGACAAGAAAGTTAAAGAAAAGAAACATATGAGAGCTGTCAAGAGAAAAGTTTTGAACAGTTGCCAAAGTAGAAAGTATGAAGATAATAATATGAAAAGCTAGAAAAATGTCAGGCAAGGAAAAAAGAAAGGCAAAAGAAAGTCTAAAAAATGTATAGACAGCAGCAGTGAATATAGTGTGGATGATCTGCCCGTAACTCAACTATGCGAAGATGATGAAGATGACTATATAGAGAATCGTGATATTTGCGCCGAATCTCAATAGTTTGGTGGTAATGGAGAAATCTGGTTTCGTTGTTGTAGATACGCGAATTGGATACATAAGGAATGTAGCGGAGAAGATTCATCCAAGGACTTTATATGTGATTTTTGCTTTGATTAAAATAACTTGCTGTCTGATATTAAATTGATATTAGGTATGTTTGAGACTGACTAGTCTAAATATAATTCATATATTGTATAGACTTATTTGTATACAGTTATAAAAAGATATTTACGTGTTGTCATAGGTAAAGTATTTAAGTTTTTGTTAATACTTATTGCGTGATACTTTATATTGGTACCTACTTAATTTCTATAAATACATTTGGGTTTCCCTATCTTAATGCAAGAAAATTTACTTTCACTATTTTTTATTATTACTTACCCATTTGCTTGCAAATGATGTGCGCACGATTTAGTCAAACCTGGGCACGATATTATCCGACTAGTTTGACAATACCGCGCCTTTGTGTTTTTTTCTAAATTGACAATAATTACCTTTTGTTTATATTTTGGATTTTTTTGTTATACGGTATACGATACCTAAATAAATTTCCTACAAATTACTCAATTTTGTTTTTTTTAATATCAAACAGTTTCCTAATTATAGGTTAAAGTCCTTAGGGGCTCGGTAATATCCAACTCTCCCCTACCTATAAAAAAATGGCAATTATCAATATCAAACTGAATTATTCCTATATTTGCGTTATAGTTTTTAGAATGCTCTTCGATTTTTTTACATTTGTCTGTACTTTTATTAACCAAACTCTAGTGACTCTATAATAAAAAGGAGGAAACAACACTAATAGGTCATGGGCTCGAAATCCGATTGTTGAAATATTCGTGTACCCAATCTTAACATAGTCAAATTGTCAAATTGACAGAAATGTACAAAATGGTTCCATAAAAGCATTTAAATGCAAAATGCAAAAAAGATATTTTCAAAATGCTTTTTTAAAATAAAATACTTTTTGACCAAATCGTATGATATTTTTATTTATTTTAGAATAGTCACTTATAACATTACTAAAATAAGATTAATCTAAGTTACTTATAACATTACTAAAATAAGATTAATCTAAGTTACTTATAACATTACTAAAATAAGATTAACCTAAGTTACTTATAACATTAGCAAATAAGTGTCGAAAGACTCGTTTAAATAGATCCAGCTGTTTCAGAGATTAGCCGGAACAAACAGATTGACAAAAAATTGATTGTTGGTGTAGTAATAAGTAGTTCTATAAAGATAATTTGATTTGAATATTTAAATTAAGAACATTTAAAAGGAATTTTACATATAAACTTTCAATCCCTATATAACCCTACAGGGATGAAATTTTGAAAATCCCTTGAATAACACATTTATTCAGTAGTTCATATACAAAATTTCATTAACATAACTTTAAAAATTAAAGACTTTCCACTTTCCACCCCTTCTACTTTAATTTTCGCGACAAAAACTATCCAATGCAACACCTCAAAATATGAACTAGAAACGTGTCAAGTTTGATTTGAATACATTCAGTATTTTAGCGTGAAACGCGGCCGACAAAATTCCGTACAGACAGACAGAGAGACAGACAACATTTTTATAATTAATTTTTTTTGACATTGACACTAATCAGACATAAGGCGCGCACTCTGACCAAAGAAGAAATAAAATTATTAATATAAAAACAAAAAACCCGACTGCTTAGAAGTTATGAACTGAAAAGAGAAAAACAAGGATCACTCTATCTATATAAAATTCTAAATACTTTATGGTGCTGCGAACAGGGACAAAATACTTTAATCTGCGGGGAAAGAAAGATCTACCAAAACTACGTTTGTCCCCGCCTGCAGCACCATAAAGTATTTAGAATTTTATACAGATATAGTGATCCTTGTTTTTCTCTTTTCTGTTCATAACTTCTATACAGTCGGGTTTTTTGTTTTTATAATAATAATTTTATTTAAGAATTTTTAGTTTTAGTTTATGGTATAGAAATGAGACGGTACACTTAGTACACTTATTGCCATTTTTTGTTAAGAAAAGTAATATGAACATGATATGATATTTATATTTTTGAAATGCTCTTTTTACGACCTTTCATTTGATACCCATATTGCTAAGATAAGAGAAAGAAATATACACATCCCCCCTTTTTTCCCCCATTTACAGCCGCCATTTTGAAAATTTATGTAGCCTATGTCACTACCACAATTTTGACTAATTTAACGACACCTGACATGTCAAAATCCGTTCAGCCGTTAAGGCCGTAGCGCGTGCTGAAGAAATGGACATACATACATACATACATACGCTCGAAAAACATAACCCTCCTTCTGACGCAGTCGGGTAAAAATAGGCACGCATGGCTAGCAGTCGCCACTATAGGTCAAGCGTCATTTGTTCATTTCATTTCGTATGACTGGTAATGTTGGCTAAACTTAATCATAAAGTATTTTGCATTTTGAAATGAATTTAAAAAATGCAAAATACAATCGAAAGGTATTTAAAATAAAATACAAAATGTTTTTGTTAAAAAGCATTTAAACAAAATAGGTATATTGCATTTTGCATTTGCATTTTAAGTACTTCAAATAAATCTTCTCTGCAAATTGAGTAGACTATTAATAAGGGTAGAGGAAGATCGATCATAAAAATATGGCCAATACTCTTGTAGTATTATGTAAGAATTATAAATTAAATAAAATACTGTATTTAATTCAGCAAATAAGTACTCGAGAGGCACCAAGTGACGTTTCCAGTGGGTACCGTTTTACCCACACTTGCAATTTGTGGGATAAACAAGCAATTAAAATTATTATTATAAAATTGCTTGCATCACCATAAAGTACCTATTTAAAATTTTATATAGATATAGTGATCCTTGTTTTTCTCTTTTCAGTTCATAACTTCTATGCAGTCGGGTTTTTTGTTTTTATAATAATAATTTTATTTGAGACTTTTTAGTTTTAATTTGTGGTATAGAAATGATACGGTACACTTTTTGCCATTTTTTGTTAAAACGGCAATATAAACATGATATGATATTTATATTTTTGAAATGGTCTTTTTACGACCTTTCATTTGATACCCATATTGCTAAGATAAGAGAAAGAAATATACACATCCCCCCTTTTTTCCCCCATTTACAGCCACCATTTTGAAAATTTATATAGCCTATGTCACTACCACAATTTTAACGAATTCAACGACACCTCACCTGTCAAAATCCGTTCAGTCATTTAGGCTGTAGCGCGTGCCGAAGAAATAGACATACATACATACATACATACATACATACGCTCGAAAAACATAACCCTCCTTCTGACGCAGTCGGGTAAAAATAATGTTATATACATTATTGATGTTTGCAAATAAACATAAAGTTTTTGTTCTAATCTTATATAAACTTGAACAGATCTGTTTCATGGAAATAGCACGTAGAATAATTTGTGTCCCGTCCAATGACACCCATGCGAGACATCCTGGGGCACAATTGCTAGTTATGAAGTTTCAGTAGTTTCATGTAATACGAAATTATTGCTACCTACAGAAAAGATTTTTTTTTATTTACAAAATAAAACGAATATCATCATAACAATGTAGTGTCCTCTTGACGGCAATAATAAAAAAAACCGGCCAAGTGCGAGTCGGACTCGCGCTCCGTGGGTTCCGTATATTTTAAGGTTTTCGGAATTATTGCTTCATATGTACTATAAAACATTGCTTCATGCGAAAATTCAAGATTCTAGAACTAGCTGCGAGTAGTAGAGAGTTAAATATGTGGCTTATATTGCTATATCATTTGATTGTGTTGACATAAAAGTTTGATTTTATTACAGCTTAAAGGTTTTATAGGCCCAAATATTTGATATAAATTTAAATTTAATACCTCTATGGGTTTATGAGAAAAGAGGGTAAGCTTAAAATTATTAAAAGCATTATTATTATATGATGTAACTTAAAATTTACGGTTTAACCTCTAAGGAACAGCAACCTTGAGTATTTCAGCTTCATACCTCCGCGCGTTCCTGAGAAAAAGGGTCTTGACTTGACAGACAGATGGACGGACAGCGAAGTGATCCTATAAGGATTCCGTTTTTTCTTTTTTAGGGACGGAACCCTAAAAAACCCACAATTTGCAAGTTGCCTGCCTACCTACGATTATTAAAGGATAAGTATTTAGTTAATGATATAACAATGAAATTGCTATTTTATTAAAAGAATTACTTAATTACAGTGTAATAATTAAAAAGAATTCATGGAGATTTTAATTAAAAAGCATTAAAGGGAATTCATTACATAAGCTACTTATAACATCTCAATGGCAGCTCATTTATAAATAGTATAAATTGAAGGGCTATACTAAAGCCAAACTCGATTGAGAATGCTTGTCAACAAACAAATTAAAAATGAAGGCAGAAATCACTAGTCATTTTACACCTAATTTTTTAAGTTAACTTGTTAATGACGAATTCATACCAGTAAATAAGATTAGTAACCCTAAAACTAATTAATATATTCAATGTCTATTAAATAAGATTTTATAAAAAAACAAAACATGATTTTACATTTATTAGGCATAAAATGTGTTGCATTTTCTACCTTCATTTTAAATTTGTTTGTTGACAAGCGTTCTCAATCGAGTTTGGCTTTAGTATAGGTATCTAAACATATTTATTTTAATAGACACTATCTACTTATACTAAAGCCAAACTCGATTGAGAATGCTTGTCAACAAACAACTTTAAAATGGAGGTAGAAAATGCAACACATTTTGTGCCTAATAAATTTAAAATTATGTTTTGTTTTTTTATAAAATCCTATTTAAAAGATATTGAATATATTAATTCGTTTTAAGCTTACCTACTAATCTAATTTATTGTCATGAATTCGTCATTAATAAGTTAACTACAAAAATAAGGGGTAAAATGACTAGTGATTTCTACCTTCATTTTTAATTTGTTTATTGACAAGCATTCTCAATCGAGTTTGGCTTTAGTACAGCTATTTTTTTTCTCTTTATTACAAGCTTGACTGCAATCTCACCTGATGATAAGTGATGATGCAATCTAAGATGGAAACGGGCTAACTTGTTAGGAGTAGGATAAAATTCACGCTGCTTTTGGTTTCTACAGAACATTGTACCGTAACGCTAAGTCGCTTGGCGGTACGTCTCTGTCGGCAGGGTGGTAACTAGCTATGACCGTAGAGTCTCACAAGCCAGACCTGGAGAAATTAAGAAAATCTCATTCGGCCCAGCCAGGAATCGAACCCAGGACCTCCGTCTTATAAATCGACCACGCATAACACTGCGCTACGCGGGGCATTAAGACCAACATACCTATTTGATTATAACCCGGCACATGACTGTGGTTTCAGTCATTTTCTATCAAATGACATCATCATCACATCAGCACGTTGCATTTGGCAACGGACAGGGACGGAGCTGAAGGACGTTGGTGGGCTCCAGGTGCAACCCTGCACCGGAAAGCGCAATTGGTAGACTGACCTTACATTAAATTATATACTTACAATCAAAAACGAAGAGATTCATTTAAATACATACTATTAAAGTAAGAAAAAACTCTTGCGGGAGGGTCCGCTTCGTTACGTAACGCTGTACGTAGCGCAGCGCTAGCCGTATTTAAGTTCTGTCTTCTGTCTTAATATTTTATTTTGAGTTTTGATACTAGGCAGTCTGGTACAGCACGAAGTCTACTTCTGTCTTGACATGTCATTGGTTATAATATTTTAATCGTTTGTCGGGCTCTGTTACGCAGTGTGTTCAGCCGTGAGCTTCTGGACGTGTAGATTAGGCGCTAGGTATATGTAGAACAAAAACTGGACACTGTTTTTAACCGACGAAAAAAAAACGGAGGAGGTTCTCAATTCGACACGTATATATATTTTTTTTTTATGTATGACCACGCATAACTTTTTACAGAGTTGTCCGATTTTGATAATTCTTTTTTTATTAGAAAGGGCATACTTCCAAGGTGGTCCCATTTTCATCATGTTAGGATCTGATGAGGATATCCTGGGGAAATTGAAGGAACTCTTAAAATTTTGGAGGCACGCTTACAGCGATTTCGGTTTTTGTCTCGGTATCGGTAGCTTTTTGGCTACTAGTGGCATATAATATACTATGACAGTATAGTACGAGTACGATACGTGGTGATAAATCACTAAAAAGTAAGAAATAAAAATTTTTTAAATAAAAATAGAACCGACTCAAAACGCACTAAAAAGTAAAAAATAACTGTGTCATTTAGTTCAAAATATTGAGTTTTGTTCTTATTATAGTTAAGACGTCTATGTCTAAAATGTAATATAACTAAAAACAAAGCCCGAAACACGGAAGAAAAGACTTGTTGACTTGACAAAAATGACATAATTATTTTGAGTTTGACAAATCAATGTCACCGCATCTTTATCACCTACAGACTAATATTAGAAAGACGCCATCTTTTAATACCTCAAAAACTATAATAAAGCCAAAGTCGATTGAGAATGCTTGTCAACAAACAAATTTAAATTGAGGGTAAAAAATTCAACACGTTTTATGCCTAATAAATTTAAAATTAGGTTTTGTTATTTTAAAAAATCTTATTTAAAAGAGATTGAATATGTTAATTAGTTTTAAGCTTACTAATCTAATTTATTGACATGAATTCGTCATTAACTAGTTAATTTAAAGAAATAGGTGTAAAATGACTAGTGATTTCTACCTTCATTTTTAATTTGTTAGTTGACAAGCATTCTCAATCGAGTTTGGCTTTAGTATAGGAATTTTATTTTTAACCAACGTTTTATTTAGTTAGTTTCGTTCACTTATTTAATTTTTTGGTAAAATCCTCGTATTTTTTCCATTTTCCTTTCTTTATTCGTTTTATGACCTGAGTTAGATTCGACCTGGGCCGATTGAGATTTCTTAAACGGTCTGACTAGTGCGAGGCTTCAGCTGTAGCTTCCAGTACAACGTCGTGTAGAAACCGAAAGGGGTTTATTCGTTTTATGACCTGAGTTAGATTCCCAGCTGGGCCGATTGAGATTTCTTAAACGGTCTGACTAGTGCGAGGCTTCAGCTGTAGCTTCCAGTACAACGTCGTGTAGAAACCGAAAGGGGTTTATTCGTTTTATGACCTGAGTTAGATTCCCAGCTGGGCCGATTGAGATTTCTTAAACGGTCTGACTAGTGCGAGGCTTCAGCTGTAGCTTCCAGTACAACGTCGTGTAGAAACCGAAAGGGGTTTATTCGTTTTATGACCTGAGTTAGATTCCCAGCTGGGCCGATTGAGATTTCTTAAACGGTCTGACTAGTGCGAGGCTTCAGCTGTAGCTTCCAGTACAACATCGTGTAGAAACCGAAAGGGGTTTATTCGTTTTATGACCTGAGTTAGATTCCCAGCTGGGCCGATTGAGATTTCTTAAACAGTCTGACTAGTGCGAGGCTTCAGCTGTAGCTTCCAGTACAACGTCGTGTAGAAACCGAAAGGGGTTTATTCGTTTTATGACCTGAGTTAGATTCCCAGCTGGGCCGATTGAGATTTCTTAAACGGTCTGACTAGTGCGAGGCTTCAGCTGTAGCTTCCAGTACAACGTCGTGTAGAAACCGAAAGAGGTTTAGATTTCATTATAATCCTAACAAGTTAGCCCGCATCCATCTTAGATTGCATCAACACTTAACCTCACCAGGGATTGCAGTACGGGTAGCTTGCAGTGAATAAAAAATCAGATTTCAATTGGGTTAAGCGGGTAAAACCACGGGGCATACTACATTATCATAAAATTAAGATATATAATTTCATTAAACTAATCAGTCAAAACATACCACAACTTCCTCTCCATCATATTATAATAATAATTTATTATTTTAGGTAAAATGATAACGGCACAGCGGGCATTGACTTTGACTGTTACATTCGAAACAAGTTTGGCGATATTATCTCGTTATTATGAGTATCTGTCATCAGCTGTACATGTACATTTCCTGACCGAATCACTTGTCAAAACAGGCATAAAATAATACTAAAGCAGAGGTATAGGGTATAGGTAGGTTTATTTTGATAACAAAATATTTATAAATTTTGAAAATGTGGCCTTTAATCTATACTAATAATTTAAAAATAAATAAATGGCTGAAACACACATGTCACTGTTGTTGGCGTATGGCCAACTATACTAAAGCCAAACTCGATTGAGAATGAAGGCAGAAAATGCAACACATTTTGTGCCTAATAAATTTAAAATTATGTTTTGTTAATTTAAAAAATCTTATTTAAAAGATGGTGAATATATTAATTCGTTTTAAGCTTACTAATCTAATTTATTGTAATGAATTCGTCATTAACTAGTTAGTTTTAAAAAATAGGTGTAAAATGACTAGTGATTTCTATCTTCATTTTAAATTTGTTTGTTGACAAGCATTCTCAATCGAGTTTGGCTTTAGTATAGTTTCGAACCTATACTTACATGGCCGCTAGTCTCGAGCTCGTCTGTTCATGCTGTGGGGCTGAAGCGGCAAAGTGAGGAGGTGACGTATTAACTAGGGAAACTAAGGAATTTTGGATATTCAGGTAGGGAAATGGATGGTGGAAGTTTGTAGGGAATTTCACTTTGCAAAAATATTTTTATATAACACATGGCTTTATTTAAATTTAATTTATCGCAGACAATTTTAGTACAACAATTTAAAGCCGTCAAGGTGGACTTAGTCTACCGATCCCCTAGTACCTATTACATAAATTAGGAATTCGGCCTTGTTAAAAACTTAACAGAACTTAACAGAAGAAAGGATTTTAAGACTACAACAATACAGACGAAGTCACAGGTCTCTGAATGTCTACATTTTGAAGTGATAAAATTAAAATAAATAGGTAAAGTTCAAATAAAATTGACACCTAGGTCAAATTGATTAAATTATAATTATTGTGAATTATGATCAACATTTGAATTAGTGAAACATAGATGTAGGTATTGCTATAATCTTCTACTAGGAGTTCAATTAATTTTAATTTTGTAGTTGTGAACCAATATTTTAATAAATGTTTTCATAATGTTTTCCTCCCTATTTGTACAATTATATTAAAGGTTTTAGGCCGTAATAATCTTTTTAAACTTTGACCCTACACGTACTTTGTATCTTCTCTTCTCTGTCTTTTGAAAGTTACGAAATTAACTATTTATTTTAGAAGCTTTTCTTCCTATTTTTTCTTTAGTATGTTTCATTCCCGTAATTGGAATAGTCGTCACTCTCTCTTGCTCTAGCTCGCGAAAAAGTCTGCAGACATTATTTCATTGGCTTTCTTAATTTTGTCTGTAATATCCAACGTCGTATTGTTATTAATCAACCAGGCGCTGCCACTATCTCCAATTTTGTAACTTTGTACTACACCTTGTGCTGCCGCTTCGGGTCTGAAACCGTTAAAAATTTAAAATTGCATTACAGAATTTTCATATTTTTATTTATTTAACTTTTCATTTGATTGTGCGATCACTAAATGGTGCATCTTGGCAGTAAAATCAACTCGTATTGGTAGTTATAGTTATGAGAATAGCTAGTAGGTAATTTTTACACCTCTAGATGTTATTACCTAGGTACAAAAATTACCCACGAGCCAAATTTTTAATATCATTTTTAATTTTTAGTTATATGTCATCAGAAAATACTTGAAAATAAGAAACTGGTCTATCTATCCAATAAATTTGAGCGAGCAATTTTTGTATATAAATATATTAAATGTGTATAAATATTCTGTAAATGCTCTAATGATTTTCATGAAATTTTGAATACAGGGGATTTCGGGACGATTAATCGAGCTAGCTCGGTTTCATTTTTAGAAAACGTATAATTTCGTTTTATTTCATCTTTCGTAATAAATTTTTAATAATTGTAAATTCCAAAGAATACGTTTTCCTTGAATATTTCCTTCTATTCTAAGATTTGTGATTCCCATTATACAGATCAATATGATCGTGGAATTCAGAGTGTACTTCTATACAAATATAAGTATTATAGTGTCTGTTTGTATTTTCGAATAAACTGTTTTTCACTTTATTATGAAAGTTTAATATTCAAATTCAAAATTCAAATTCAAATTCATTTATTGCGAATTGAGTACATGGAGATCTTATATAAATATTATAGGTTCTTCCAAATTCCGCCTTACAGCTTGCAATGTCCTTAAATCACTAAAAAAAATATACGGCACCTCTTTTAAAAAATCAAATTTTAAGATATTTGTCTGCTTGTGTGTCTGTATGTGTTTGTTTCGGCTAACCTCTGAAACTACCTAAAACTATTTATAAATATTCTTTTTATATATTACTGATAGTTCAATTCACTAAGACGCGCCCCACTATTTCTCGCGAGGGGAAACCGAAGGGTGCGGGGAGTACAGTTCGAACATCAGTCTCGAGTCGACCACGGCTCGGTGTACACGGGCTATTGTAGGTTGTATCGCTGCGTGTCATGACCCAACGGAATGATGCTCTACTTAATTTTTTTACCAATATTATATTTATAATGTCAAAAAAACGTATCGTATGATGATAAACTACACATTTAAATGTGACTTAGCCAGAAGAATCGTTCCGTTGCCCATTCCTTCAGGTTGACCGACTCGACTTTAATTTTTCTACAAAGGTCACTTGATTGGTTTGTTACTGCCAATATAGATTTTCCAAATTAGCTTAGCAAAATAGCTTTGGTATTTGTACTATATATACATTGGTACTATCCTACTAAAAAGACGTACCGTCAAGCGATTTAGCGTTCCGGTACGGTATCGTGTAGAAACTAAAGGAATGTAGATTTCATGCTACTCCTAACAAGTTAGCCCGCTTCCATCTTAGTTTACATAAACTAACTTGTAATGAATCAAAATAATAATAGATATCATGGGTTCACGCTTTACAAAAACGCTAGGGGTATGGTAGACAAGACAGCTTGGAGTTGAGCTCAATCATTAAACTGTTTAAACAAAAGAAAAATAGATCTCAGATAGGTACCTAGTATAGGTACCTATCTGAGATGATTGTGGGTATGTGTGTTTCTAAGATATTTTTAAATGGGTTAATATATATGTCGAAGGAATTAGACTAGAGACTTAGAATAGATTGTTGTAATATTGTAATAGACGTCATTGTTTATGGAAATGTTACTGTCTGTGGATGTAATTATTTTTGGTATGTCACGAGTTTTTGACGTGACAACGTCTTGTAATTCGATAGAGCCGGCTGCACGCACGAAAAAACATGACGTCATGCGTCGTTACCTCGCTTTGAGGCGTTACATGTAAGGCTTGAAGTGCAAGCGAGAGCGCGGAACTAGCGAAAAAGAAGGACAATCGGCCTTTGCGTTCGGCAGCGTTCAACATCCGTCTATTAAATATAATTATTAAATATATTAATTTTAAATTAAAAATTAATATATTTATTATAAATTTAAAATATAAATTTATAAAATCAAAATCAATTATATTATTAATTTAAATTAATATTTATAAAAATATAAAAATTTTAATAACCAATTAAATGCTACCATTCCATCAGTATTTTCTTAAGACATTGTCACGTTGAACTATAGTCAGTAAACCGACTTTACAGACAACCAATTTTTTTTATGAAAGTAATCGAAATAGAACTAATTGTTAATCATTTAATGAGAGATATGAGATAGGTGCTTACTTAAAACTTTAACACAAAGTTAAATTCAATTTGATTTGATAAATGAATGAATGATTGATTTGTTTTAATACTCCAACCAATAAAAGAGTCGGGCGCCAAAGTCCTAGTAGAGTATTTACACCATCTTGAGGGGAATAAAGGAGTTGGGTAGTTAGTTTGTGTCTGGAGTGCGGAGAGGATATACTTTTACACTGGTCGAGTTGGACCAGTGTAAAAGTGTTCTTAAGAAGTAAATTAAATTAGGGAGTAAAGTAAGATGGGTGTAAATAAACTACTGTTCTAAATCTTTATAATAAGTCAGGAATTATAAAAATCTATTTCATGTATCAAAACATTGTGAACTTGCAATATATCTGTTCGTGAAGACAAAGTCTTTGTAACCCTAGAAAACGCCCAAGAGATTAAGAACCACTAAAGATGATGTCAAGAAGAATGGTGATACTCCGATATATATATTAACCTATATCACAATATAATTTTGCTGTGCAGGACCAACACGACATATTCATTTTTAAAAAATGAGTTAAAATGAAGTAGAGCATACTGCTAGTCAAACATGACATTCTTTTTGACATAATTAACTTGACACTTTGTGTGAGTGTGCACACATTGCTACTCGTTACGTAGTAATAGACCTCACATTCTTGCAGTTTTTATTGCACACTTGCACTGTAAGCGTTTGAAAAACAAAACACTACGAGCCATCGTGGATTGACCAAGCTATATAATACTCAGACAGAGAGCGACAGGTAATTTGTATCCTGATATTCTTATGGCATCGGGGATTCAACACAAGATAAATAAGCAACTATCCTCCTCCGTGAGTTCCTCACATTTGAGAGTCATGGCCACGCCTCCATTTATGACCTCTCTTGCGAAGTTACACCATCTACTTAGAAACTACAACGGAACGAAATTAATAAAGTTCAACTCACGACTGAGCTTTGCTGGTCTCGAAGTACTCCTTAATAATTTTTGTGACTTGATCGTCGAAGCTTTTGCACGTTCTCAATATATTTGTGTCCGTCGCACCAAAGCACACCGTCAGTACTCGCACATTAGTTCTTGAATACATATCTTTCATCTGAAAATATAAAACTCGTAATAAAGCGCCGCGTATAAACCATGTTTTATTTATATTAACACTAGAGGACGCCCGCATTTTCACCCGCGTCATTTCCATTCCCGATCAGATCGGTTAACAAGTAGCCTGTGTGTTTTAAACCAGGGCTAACTCCATAATAAATTTTATTAAAAAACGTTGGCTTTTAATGATAAATAATAGTAAGTACTGGCATATAAGATATCACAAACACCAAGAATGCACCAGGTTGAACGCGCAGGGCAGTGTGTAAGACGTTCTGTTACAAAGAATGCCTTGCTAATTGAAAATAGGTGCAGATGCTATCTGTCCATTTTGTTGGCAATTTATATCAAAAGGAAATTAAAGGCACAAGATGTAAAACTAAAAAAACACTGGAGCATTTTTCAAAATTTCTACATTGCACTGAACATTATAACAAAAAATTATTTGATTCTCCAAATAGGGGAAAGTAGACGGCTTAAACTTTTTAGGCCCCTATTCCACTAGCGTTTTGCGAGCGTCAGCGTTCCTTAAACGTTTGCGCAGCGGCGACGTCGCGTTTCTTGACAACAAGTACAACGTATATTTTTTTACAACCTGTGTGACAAACTCTGAGTTATAACAAGCCTCTCTTTCGTATGTAGTAGATCAGAGTACAGTGCGAAATATTCACTTTCTTGAAATCGATTGAACCATATAGTTTTCCCAAAACGGACGATGATAATATCTTTTTTTTTTACGTTATTTTCGTCGATTTGTACGCGGAACCGCTCATGGAACGCTGACGCTCGCAAAACGCTGGTGGAATAGGGGATAGGGGATGGGGGATAGTAATAATTAATAATATTAATTAGGATAAGGATTGAATCCAGTACCTGGATGTTGTGATCCACAACCTAAATCATTTAACTGAAATGGTTTATTCTAAATCAATAAATAAAATCAACACTAAACTCCGAACGTATACAGGGTTACATGAAAATATGACACGATCCCGTTAAAGGGTTATAGTACAGGACAATAACAGCTATCAAACGACCCCTTAAATGCTTATGCAAAAGTGTATCATTTTTGAGTTATTAATTTATTTCTTTTTTTTTCTAGGTATAGGGGGTTTGTGGCTTTAAAAATTAACAAATAAAGAAATACAATGTAATTTCCCCATTTTCTTTTATTTCTTACTAGTGTACATCCTTGTAATAACCAATAACAAAACTACAACAATCTCCAAGCATCTTTAAATAACAGCTCCAAAACTGTTTGTAGAGTGTTATATTTACATTACGACGAATAATACTGACGAATAAAAACTTTTGAAGACATTTTAAAGTCTTAAATTAGTCATTGAAAGATGCAACAATGAATAAAATTGCCCTTTATTGTTAATCTATACGGTCTGGATTATAATCTATACTCACTCCAAGTCGAGAACTGAACTGCAGTATAGCGCTTTTAGTGCCAGCATACACAGGAAGCAGACCGATGTCGTGTGACAGAGCAACTACGGAAGACACGTTGATGATGGTTCCGCCCTTGCCACCTTCATCTGCCCTCATCAACTCCATTGCTTTAAATGACGACGACACTATCGCAGTCTGAAATTTAATTATAATAATGTTAACTAGGTAATTTTGAGTTAAATGTAAAATAAATTAGTTGTAATTACACGCTTTTTTTTCAATTTCAATGAATACCGGCATGTTCAAACAAACGTACAATTTTAAAAACGCACATAAAATCGTATGAAAATACAAAATAAAATGATTAAAATAAAGACAAAAAACCCGACTGCATAGAAGTTATGAACTGAAAAGAGAAAAACAAGGATCACTATATCTATATAAAATTCTAAATACTTTATGGTGCTGCAGGCGGCGGAAAAAGGTACTAATTTAATCTACTACCACACTATGCAAAGCTGCAAAGTAAGCTAGTGGCGCCCTCATCCACATAGTTTGATATGAGGCAAGCTAAACATATTTATATTCAACATAAAATGAATCATATTATAGAGTTCTATAACATGTGTAACACTTACAAAATTGACATCTATTTGCAACTTGTACTTGTCGCGGGATTCATCCGCTACACCAGCGTTGTTTACGACTATGTCTATACATCCATGATCTTCTACAACTTTATTGAAAACATTATATAATTCTTCTGCTTTCGTGACGTCACATTTAAAGAAGCGCACGATTTCTCTGCCATGTTCTTTGTTTATTTCCGTTTCAAGCGCTGCGCCGGTGTTTTCTACTACGTCTATGATTGACACATACTGGAAATTAAACAAAAAACAATGTAAACAACTTACACACTACATTTTGTATTACATATACTAATTTAATATCTACTATCGGATGCCTGCCACTTCGCTTTACAAAATCAGTGTTTTGCAACTTGCCAATGACACGAACAAATATTGTAAACGATCATTTTTTAAAAATGCGATGTATATTGTCATCCTTAAATATAGAGATATGCCATCAAGTAGACTTTTTTAAATTTAATGTTTACTGTACTATTAGAAATAAAGGATTTTTTTAAAGTATATATATATGTTATCACAATATTTTTGAAAACGAATAATCCTACCTTACATTGTCTTGTTATATGTCAAAAGGATAAAAGGCGTACGAATTTTGAAAGGAGATGTAAATTAATTATAGTCATAATCATCATCACTATCGGTCTATTAATGGCCCACTACAGGGCCAGGCCTCCCTCCTTATAGGAGAGGGGATAATCAAGTTTATAGTGACACAACACAATTCATGGATCATCGTTCCTCTCACTTTTGCCTCAACAACCTACACAGACAACTTGTTTTGAAAATTAACAGTAAACATACCACTTTACTAACACATTTGTTTATTTCTAAACTACTTCGAAATAACAATAAAGATAACAGGAAAATAACACTAATCCCATAAACATATTTTGTTGATATTACCTATAGAATTATGTACTACACTTGATGACCTAAATGGAATGGTTATTAAATATCGATTTGTTGTTCGATTCATTGTCGATAACGTTTGTATAATCTATACTAAAAATATAGATGCGAAAGTAATTATGTCTGTTTGTTATTTAATCACGCCTAAAGTACACAAGCGATTTAAGGGAACCAAAAAGGCCTAGGTTACTTTTTTTAACTTTTAAAAACAGAATTTCTCGCGGACGGAGTGGCGGGCGTCATTGGAAGATTCCAATTTTTGTTACATCCGTTTTGCAACCGATTTACATCGGCTTCAAATCGTTTATTTCAAAAATCAACATACAGAATATTCAGACGGCAGGAAACGACTTTGATACTAGTTAAGATGTTGTTTATGTTGAGATATAGCGTACTATATTAAAGCCAAACTCGATTGAGAATTGTCAACAAACAAATAAAAAATGAAGGTAGAAATCACTACTCATTTTACACCTATTTTTTTTAATTAACTAGTTAATCATGAATTCACGACAGTAAATTAGATTAGTAAGCTTAAAACTAACTTAAATATTCAATATCTTTTAAACAAGATTTTTTAAAATAATAAAACATAATTTTAAATTTATTAGGCATGAAATGTGTTGTATTTTCTACATTCATTTTTAATTTGTTTCTTGACAAGCATTCCTAATCGAGTTTGGCTTTAGAATAGTTCATATAATTTGATAACACTTACCTTAGCACCCTCTTTAACTAGTTCCCTCACAATACCAGCCCCAATACCATTAGCACCACCTGTCACTATTGCCACTTTGTTCATTAACTCGTACATTTTAACTTTTGAACGTCAATATCGAATGAAAAGTAAAAGCGACTGCGAATTGTATAGGAAACAAAACTTGTCTTCCAAATTAAAGTGGGGATTATCTATCGCAAGCCGAAAGGAAGGATTGCATACAAAATGTAACGTATGTGAACAGGGATTTGCGCTCTATTTAACTCGCACTTTGTTTATTGTAAAACAAGTTAGTCCGCTTCTATCTCAGATTGCATCATCACTTGCCATCAAGTGCGATTGCAGTCAAGGGCACACTTGTGATGAATAAAAGGTCATAGGTTCGACACCCACCTGTTGGACTATTGTCGTACCCACTCCTAAGACAATCTATACTACTAAGAGAGTATTTGAAGGGTCAAGGGAATACTGGTCATATTTATCCTAAAAATATTCGACAAAAATAGGGCCGAATCATACTGGCGTGAACATTTTATTTATTGATGAAAACATGACCTACAAGTTGGCCCTTGACTGCTATCACACCTGATGTTAAGTGATGTTGCAATCTGAGATGGAAACGGGCTAACTTGTTAGGAGTAGGATGAAAATCCACACTCTTATCGGTTTCTACACGACATCGTACCGGAACGCTAAATCGCTTGGCGGTACGTCTTTGTCGGTAGGGTGGTAACTAGCCACGGCGAAAGCCCACCAGCCAGACCAAGACAAATTAAGAAAAATCTCAATTTGCCCCGCCGGGAATCGAACTCAGGACCTCCGCCTTATAAATCCACCGTGCATACCAATGCGCCACGGAGGTCGTCATAAAACGAACAATAAAACATACCTACCATAAATACATGAACCAAACCCCATTGTTGCCTACTACAGTACTTATCCACGGTAGGACATAGGCCTGTGTGTACCAAGATTTCGGTTATCATAACCAACGGTTAACATAACTTTATTATCAATTTACTGTTCACGGTTTACGTCCTTAACCAGCATACGGGTTGCGCTGGTTAAGGACGTAAACCGGGCGATTATCTTAACCGAGCTTGCGTTCTTAACCAGCGTACGGGTTGTCGTGAACATTAAATTGATAGTAAAGTTATGTTAACCGTTGGTTATGATAACCGAAATCTTGGTGCACACAGGCCTTATTATATTAGAATTTTATAAAATACTAGCTGACCCTGCAAACGTTGTTTTGCATTAAAAATTAAAAAAAAATTTAGATGAAAATTACATAGTAGCCGATTCACAGACCTGCTGAATGCGCATACAAAATTTGGTAAAAATCGGTAAAGCCTTTTCGGTGAAGTACGGTAATTAACATTGTGACAGGGAAATTTTATAGATTAGATTACACATATCAAAATCAAATCAAAAATCGTTTATTTCATAAAACAGCACAGCATATAGAATTTATTATAAAATATCTGTAAGTAACGGTACTATAATGTATAGCTACCTGCGATATCATACAACTTGCAATGAATATAGAATTATACATTTATATCTTTGATAAGTATTTTACAATTTTACGATTCTACAGTAACTTATATATTTAAACATAACGTCATTTAATATTAACCACAACAACTTCACCTACACTATTTTCCTTACAAAAGATCGCGAGGGAAAACACTGCAATAAAATTATATACAAAGATGTGCAAATAATATTTATTAATACGCGAATATTTTCCGTGTATCAGTCGAATATGTCTCCAGCCATGATATCGTATCCTCTCGTAACTCTCTCAGTGACGTCTTGTACTTTACACCATATGAGCCACGTGCTGCCGCTGTCGCCAGTCCTGTACGCCTCCACGACACCCTTAGCTGCTTCTTCAGCTCTGAAAATACAATTGTTATATTTTAAATGGTGGTATATTTAAGAAAGCCTTAGCTATTGGATATAATTGAAAACATTGTATGAAAACTTTATGCATCTTAAAAAGTTCTATAAAAAAGTCCGTGATAGTATATATCTATCTCTTATATTTTGGCAGATATATAACTTTTTGTTTTTTAAAAAAATCTTTTAATTCATATGCTTACGTTTTCGTCATACATCTAAACTTAAATCCTTATCAAAATAAATTATTTAATAATCACAAGGATATTATACAGATAAGTTTTGTCTTTTACAGTATGTTAAGTAGTTATATATTGAGATAATACAAAATTTCTGTCATGTATAATATATTTATAATCTACATCATTTCTTTAACTTTTCTTAACAAAGTTAAATTAAGTGGGTAGTACTAAATAATTACACATTATGACTGTCATGTTTTGCTACCTAGCTCAATAAACGTATCTACAATATAAACTCGTATTATTTGGACATAATAGTGGCGACGAGGCGAAAATTTGGTTAAAATGGATCATCAAGCAGTGAAATTCAGTGAATTTAATCCAAAAGTCGACATATGGGACAATTACATTGACCGGTTAAAGTTTTGTTTTGAGGCAAATGGCATCATGTTGGATGGCGCCAAACGAGCGAATTTCTTTACTGTGTGTGGTCCAGAAGTTTTCGAGACGTTTTTAGCGTTAATTACACCAAGAAAACCTAGTGATGTGACATTTTTGGAAATTGAAACAATCTTAACAAAACATTATAGCCCGAAACCAAACGAAATTTCCGTGTCATACCGGTTCTATACACGTAACCAAGGTACAAATGAATCGGCGTCCGAATACATTGCACAGCTGCGAAGAATTAGTTCAAACTGTAATTTTGTGGATTTAGAACGGATGTTACGTGATCGGCTCGTTTGTGGAATGAAAGATCGTCGTTTGCAGTACGATCTTTTGAAAAAAGATAATCTACGTTATCAAGATGTTATCGAAGCTATGTTAGCCGCCGAGACGGCGGGAAAAGATTGTCAGATGATTCAATCTTCTGTTGGCATAGAAAGCAGTAGCCAAAGTACACAAAATTCATCTCTAAGTTCCCCAGTGGAAGCCATGGATGTAAATGCACTACAACCTCAGACAAGCAAGCGTCTATGTTACCGGTGTGGTGATCGTCACGGCGGTCAATGTCGATTTATTAATGCCAGCTGCCGATTTTGTTCCAAAAAGGGTCACATTGAAAAAATCTGCTTATTAAAAAAGAAATCCTTTAAGAAAAATATAAATTTCGCTGAGGAGACAGACACACATCTGAATGGAATTTATAGCGTCCAATCCCAAACTAAAGTATTACCATTTGTGGTTGAACTGTTAATTGAGAATATCCCTGTTGTAATGCAGGTAGATACAGGGGCGAGTTTCTCTTTGGTGAATGAATACACTTGGAAGAAAATAAAACACCAAAACCAATGCATCACCATTCAACCAGTATCACTTACTCTACGCACATGGACAAGTACACCAGTGATATTACTAGGACAAGCTAAACTTCATGTTCAGTACAGAAATATAAAATGTACTCTAAATATAATCATTGCAAAAGGATGTGGCCCCAATCTCCTAGGACGGGATTGGTTGAGCCCGTTGAATATATCATTGAACATTAATTTTATATCTAGCAGTGATCTTGTAAGCATTGATAAGACTATTTCAAAGTATAGTGACATATTTAATGATGGGCTGGGAACATATACGGGTGACCCTGTCACCATACATCTCAAACCAGATGCTACACCGAGATTTCTAAAAGCTCGTCCAGTACCATATGCTATTAAGTCTAGAGTGGAACAAGAAATTGACCGGCTGGTGGAAGAAGGTGTACTTCGACCAACATCTTTTTCAGAGTGGGCAACACCAGTCGTGCCAATAATAAAGAAGTCCGGGGATATCCGCTTATGTGGAGATTACCGTAGTACAGTCAACCAAGTTACTGAATCTGACACTTATCCTATGCCTTCAGCCAATGAGGTATTTGCTACTGTGGCAGGTGCTAAGTTTTTTACCACCTTAGACCTTGACAGAGCCTACACTCAAGTAAAAGTCAATGATAAAACTGCTAAAATGTTGACATTAAACACTTGCAAGGGCCTATACTCAGTTCATCGGTTACCTTTTGGAGTCAAAGCATGCCCAGGAATATTCCAGAGACTTATGACATCATTATTGGCGGGAATCCAGGGAGTTGCAGTTTTAATTGATGACATTATTGTAGGTGGTCCTACAATACTGGTTATGCAACAGAGACTTGAAAAGGTTCTAAATCGTATACAGAAAGCTGGATTCCATCTTAACAAGAATAAATGTAAATTTGCTCAGGAACAAGTAGAATTTTTGGGTTTTGTGATTAATGGAAATGGTATACATCCAGCTCCAAGTAAAGTTGAAGCTATCTTGAAGACGCCCGAACCAAGAAATGTACAAGAATTGCAAGCATTTCTAGGCTTGTATAACTTCTATGAAAGGTTTATACCACACAAGGCAACTATATTGGAACCATTACACAGACTGTTAGATAAGTCTCAAACATGGCGATGGACTCAGAGTGAACAAGATGCATTTAATAAAGCTAAACAGTTGCTTACGTTTGAAACTACATTGGTTCATTATGATTTGAATAAACAAGTAATTCTCACATGTGATAGTTCTGAATATGGCGTTGGAGCAGTACTATCGCATATCATGGATGATGGATATGAACGGCCAATTGCATTGAGCTCTAGGACATTAAATACACATGAAAGAAGATATTCACAATTAGACAAGGAAGCTACCGCAATTATGTTTGGCATAAAAAAATTTCACAATTATTTAGCTGGTAGACATTTTACAGTAGTGACCGACCACAAACCTTTACTGGGAATATTTGATCCTAAACGACCTATGCCATCTATGTTATCACCTCGATTGACAAGAATAGCCATAGCATTAACAGCACATGATTATAATATTACTTATCGGCCGGGGTCTGAAATTGGCAATGCAGACAGTTTAAGTCGATGGCCACTGCCAGTGCCAGAGCAAGAGGATCAATCTTTGTATGAAATATTGCTAATGGCAGAGAATATGGAAGATTTTCCCTACACTGCTAAGGAGATAGCTTCTGAAACTATGAAAGACCGGACACTTTCACGAGTTGTTCATTTTTTACATTGTGGATGGCCAGCTAAAGTGACCGATAGTGATCTACGAACCTATTGGTTGCATAGATCAGAGTTGTCGCTACAGGACGGGTGTATAATATTAGGCTGTCGTGTCGTTATACCAACACCCCTCCGACAAGCCATACTCAGCATGCTTCATACTACGCATAACGGAATTGTACACACTAAGGCATTGGCTAGGAGTTATGTCTGGTGGCCACAATTGAATGATGACATATGTCAACTTGTTCAGAATTGCACCAAGTGTCTAGAAAATAGACACATGCCTCCGAAGTCATCTCATGAATGGATTCTTCCTTCAAGACCATGGTCCAGACTACATATAGATTTTGCAGGACCATTTATGAATAAAATTTTTCTCATTGTTGTTGATGCCTTTTCTAAATGGCCTGAAGTGCTGGTAGTAAATAATACAAATTCAACAACAGTAATCAACCATTTAAGAAACTTGTTTGCTACACATGGTATTTGTGAAACCTTGGTCTCTGACAATGGCACATCTTTTACATCCAGAGAAATGAAATTATTTTTAGAGTCCAATAAGATAAACCATGTGAGGTCTGCACCTTATCATCCTGCCACCAACGGCTTGGCAGAGCGGATGGTACAAACGGTTAAAGAAAAACTAAGAAAGATGGATGGATCATGGGAAGTGAAGATTCCAAAGATGCTATTAGGCCTACGCGTAACACCATGCTCAACAACAAATAAGAGTCCTTCAGAACTTTTGATGAACAGACGTCTCCGAACAGTTATGGACACTTTACATCCAGACAATATACAACATAGAAAAATAGAATGCCAAGTCATAAAAAACGCACAGCAACAAAATAGACAAACTAATGTTGGACAAAATATCATGTATAGAAATTATAATACTGGACCAAAATGGTTACCAGGCCAAGTGGTGGAGAAGGATGGCCCGTCTAGTTACAGAGTGCAAGCAGGAGATGGAACAGTTTTAAGACGTCATATTGATCAGATTATTAAAATAAGAAACGAGACTGAAACCAGTGAAAATAATGAAGTTATAATTAATGATACAAAGTCTCCGGAAGAGGATCAAAAAGAAGGAAATCAGGATTTGACAGACTCTCCTGAAAATGAAATAGAGAAAGACCCAATTGTTGAAATACCTAGTTCAGAAAAATGGGAGGAGATGTTAGGTATACCTAGATCCTCAGATGTTCAAATGTGTGGGGGAAAAATTAGAAGTAAAAGAAATATTTATCATAAAGTGCCATATAGCAGGCCTAATGAGGAGGATGATTTATTTGGTTTAGTTGAATTGTTTAATTAATTATTTAAGTTTAGTTAGATACTTTCAAAAACTTAGTGTGTACATTTGTTGATTTAAAGTCTCAAAGTTTAGTTTATATATTAGTTTAGTGTAATAAAGTTTAATGATTATACTTGGGGGGAAGGTATGTCATGTATAATATATTTATAATCTACATCATTTCTTTAACTTTTCTTAACAAAGTTAAATTAAGTGGGTAGTACTAAATAATTACACATTATGACTGTCATGTTTTGCTACCTAGCTCAATAAACGTATCTACAATATAAACTCGTATTATTTGGACATAATAATTTCTAAAAAGCGCTGCCCTGCCGCTATGGCGTCCAAATTTAGTTGACCTCCTTCGTGTTATATTATACGTACTAAATAGAGGTCAGCATTTTGGTACTTTATGGTAAAAGTCCGCAATAGCATAAATCTATCATTTATATTTTGGCAGGTATATAACTTTTTGTGTTTTAATAAATCATTTAATTCGTATGCTTACGTTTACGTCATTATTTATACAACTAAACTCAAATCCCTATCAAAATCAATTATTTAATAATCACAACGGGCTACGTCAAATCTCCCTCAACTCACTGGACACAGCTGCTTATATGCACAGGATGTCCCAATAATCACTACATAGTAAAAAACAAAGTCGCTTTTTTCTGTCTGTCCGTATGTATGCTTAAATCTTTATACCTACGAAACCGATTTTCACACGAGTTTTTTTAACAGTTAAAGTGATTCAAGAGGAAGGTTTATGTATATAATACATGCATAATGTAGTAGAGGAACACTGATAATTTTAGAGCCTTTTGATGTAATATCGTAAATTAACGCAACTTTGCGCTTACATTGCAAACGCTGGCTAAACCTTTCGAGATATATCAAAATAATGTACTACAGTATTGCACACTTTAAAAAGGTCCACAGTAAAGTCCGTGATGGTATATTTCTATCTCTTAAGGATAACCCACATTAACCATCTTTTATCTTTTACTCGCACCTCCAACCAAAAGTAATGGCTTATTTACGAAGCGATTTTAAGGAATAAGTGCAATAATCCTAAATCCTTATCCAATACACGTGGCCAATTATGTGTAGCTCTTTCAAGAGTAACCACTAAAGATAACATGATTTAATTGTCTAATGACAAAAAGCTGTAAATGTACCTAGTATATAGACATTCTTTAGTACCAGCATTGCACCCGTGCGAAGCCGGGGCGAGTCGTTAGTATTAGTGTAAATTCAAGCGGAAGATGCATATAGATATAGATAAAAATAAGTATCCTAGTATTTAGTTTATTTTTCAATTTGTTAAAATTTATTTCAATCCTCTAATTTTCTTTATAAAACATTACTTATAGGACATCCTGTGCTTGAAGTTGAGATAAATATTTGGCAGTAGGCAGTAGAGTAGAAAGCTAAAAGTGAAAGTACAATTGATGTAACCGTTTTGCGCAGTCCCGCAAATATTCGTCAAGTCCGAATTCTACATCCGGTTGGACCGTAATACAAATACTACACAGATAAGGAACTTTGCCAAAACCATACTGCTAACATGTAGGTAGGTACCAAAATGGTTTTTGGCGGGGTACCTAAAAGGGAGTTTTACGTTTTGAAAAGTTTATTATCTTTATTTATCGATTTAATTAATCAGCCACCTCTTTAAATTTGCATAATTATCTGTGTCATTAGTTAGTATCGAAAAGTAATTGGAACCAGTTATTTAAAACATTTTTTTTTATCGACTACAAGTTGGTCCTTGACTGCTATCACAACTGATGTTAAGTGATGATGCAGTCTAAGATGGAAGCGGGCTAACTTGTTAGGAGTAGGATGAAATCCATACCCCTTTCGGTTTCTACACGACATCGTACCGGAACGCTAAATCGCTTGACGATACGTCTTTGTCGGTAGGGTGGTAACTAGCCACGGCGAAAGCCTCCCACCAGCCAGACCAAGACAAATTAAGAAAAATCTCAATCTGCCCCGCCGGGAATCGAACCCAGGACCTCCGCCTTATAAATCGATACATACGATAAACAAACATCTATAGGTATGTATAGATGGATGGATTTGGAAGAATTTTGTCACAATTATGATACACCTACCAGCTACCTACTGTACGGTCTGGAATACCACACAGACTACATTTTATTTAAATATTGCCAGGAATATAATTTATATAACCACAGAGCACAGCTATTGGTATCATACAAACTTTTTGATATTTACTGCAGTCATTATCCCAGTATACTAATCTATATCGAGTAAGTGTTTCCATTCCAATATAAGTTAACTTTATAGACCAGTGCAGATAGCTTTTGAAACCAAAAAAATCGCAGTAGGATGAAACCCATTGGAAAAGGAGGAGAATATTATAAAAAGGAAAGGAAATAAATTACGGGCGATCTGGAGTCGGGAAGGGGCAGGGGTGAGATTTTAGGGGTAGAAAGCAGTTCTCGATTTCCGGCAAAACTAAAAGTGCTATGGAAAAGAGTCAAATGGCAAAGTTGTAGGTAATAAAAAGATCTAAAACTTTTGTATTTGCATATTTTTCCCATAACTTCCAAATTTATGTGAAAAATTCAAAAAACCAAGATTGTCGTTTTTTATTTTTATCTTTTACAAATAAAATTTTATTTTCACAAAATTTGGTGAAAACCTGCCTTTATATGTACCAAACACGCTATAATCTATTTGATTTGAAATGTTCACCTTATTTTGAATGAATATCGAAAAAATAACCTAATTTTCAACCGAAAAATTGGCCGTTAAAATATCAGTTTATAAAGTTCTATTTTTCCTCCTTGTCCAACGGGTTTCATCCTACTGCGATTTTATTTTATTTTTAAGGCTATTTGCACTGGTGTAGTGCTAGCACGTAATAGCACAAACTAGTACAAGCAAACTTTTAGCTCATGCTATAGTAGACGCAGTTTAAACTGAGTCGTGAGGCATTGAATGTTACTGACAGTTTATAGATAATAATTAAACGCTCAAAAAGTTTTGGATATTCTATTTAACGAAATTAAAACGCCTGGTACTTTTGCATACGATTGAGTTAAGACACGTTATTTATAACTACAATTGACCAACACGATGACTTAGTTTAAAATGTGTCGTCTATAATACCGTTTTACTCGCAAAAATCTCATTATTGTGTAAATGTTTACATAATCCTTAATTATAAACGAATCTTTAAGGCATTTGGTTTTCTATTCTAAACTTATATGTAGGTATGGTGATTTGAGATAATAAAAATGGGGCTGTATACGTTGATAGCTTCTTTTCAACTTGGGTAAGTTTGAAAGCCACTAACTTGAATTTTATGATTAATTATTGTCTCTGACTTTAAATAGTCGTCTAAAAATTTTTTTTAATAATTTATTAAGATTCAAACTAATTTTTTACGAATTTTTTTAAATAAAATATATTTGACTTTGACTCGCTCAACATCTGTATTACTTACGTTTGCAGTGGATTGTATTTTACAATTTTTTTCATAGTCCTTGTCAACTCTTCGTCAAAACTTCGCACTTCGGATATTAATTCGGTGTCCGTTGCTCCGAAACACATGCTTAATGTTCTGACATTGGTGGTACTGTAATAGGGTTGTTTCTGCAAAAAAGGTAATCAAAATGTAAAATGCGGCGCATCCATCAATATAAGACACGTAAACACAAGACCCATATGTGAAAGTGAAAGCGAAATACTATCTCTGTCCTTATCCCGCAAGAGTAATGTTGTTTATCAAATTATTCATTTGTTTTCTTTCGTTCCCACGACTTAACGATACATTATACATGGTTATGTGGATTCAAATGATGACGTTCATGTGCTAGCTGTCGTCTGATGAAATAATGAGCTTTTTTTTATTTCCAAGAAATTTTCGGTAAAAAATTATCCTCGTGCGAGTTCCCAGTAAAATTACAGAGGAGAGAGCATTAGGCAGGTCGCAGTCATTTTCTTTAAGTTCTGATAGTGATCATTCCCGGGGATGAACATTATTACAGTAATAATGTGATAAGTCTAAGCTGAATATTCCCTCTTCTTCATGGAAAGATGATTGGTCCAGAAGTAAACATAATAATATAGGTGTCGATGTACATAACTCTCACATTCATGATATTAATGGAATTATTATAAAACTTCTACTTTTCTTTGCCCTTCTATTTTTCTATGACAGACTTTTTAATACAAATTTTCTTACCTATTGCTCTCTCTGTGTCTGCTTCTGACAACACTGGATTCACTCAATGTTTCCGGCAAGACGTTTCGTTGGACACATGATGTTTGATGTGTTAATTGGCGAGGCGTATCTAAGATGGCGACTGCAGTTTGTTTGTATAGCAACTACGGATTGTCTGTCAGTATCATTAGAATTTAACGAAGTTCTCCCTAATCCGAATTTTCGGATATATGTTGTCGACCCGAAATCAATATTTTTTTATGTTTTGTTATTTATCTAAGGTTTCGGTCGAGTTTACTGTACCGCTTGACGAAATTATTAATATAGATATACTAACTCCAATAGTAGATGTAAAATGAAGAACTCCAGCTTTGGTTGCGCCATAGACGAAGGCCGTTGGTGATCGCAAGGCGAGAGCACTGACCGAAGATACGTTGACTACCGTGCCTCCCTTGCCACCTCTGTCACTTCGCATTAGTTCTAGAGCCTTTATGGTACTTGTGACTACTGCCATCTAGAATTATAAATACATAATCATGTAAAGTACTTAATCTAAAGATGGTGTAAATAACTGCATTTTACAATTATTATAAAATTAATAAATAGTTTTTTATGCGTACAAATTATTTAAATATTTTCGACAGTGAAATTTTTCTTATATATTTCGTGCAAAGTGTAACTAATTTTATATTTTATCTAGAGAGGTTGGCCTTTACGTTTTGGTTCCTTGTTTCTGCAAAATATAGATTTTGCATATTTGATATTATAGTAAACAACATTTCAGACGCCAGGCGTGTAGTGAAACAGAATTAAGCATGCCGACTGACTTTCATAGTTAGACTATCTCACCATTTTATATCCATCTCCTTATTATAGATATGGTTATTTAATATATTTGTAAATGAAAATGGTTAAAATAAATTACTTACGAAATTAACTTCAATCTCTTTCTTATACATTTCATCGTTTGCTATACCCGCGTTGTTAACGACGATGTCCAGTCCACCGTTAGCATCTGCGGTTTTCTCAAATGCATCAAACAGTTCATCGTCTTTGGTGACGTCACATTTGAAGAACTTAACTTTATCCTTTCCATATATTACTGTTAGTTCTTCAGCAAGAGCTGCTCCAGATTTTTCTTGAACATCCAGTATGGAAACGAACTGGAATTATTTTATATTTTCACTAGCAGTCGCCCGCGACTTCGTCCGCGTGAAAACCTCTTAGGTACCCGTTTAATTTTAAAGACAGACTTTCATATAAAGTGTGCTCTTTCCCCGCTTCCCCTCTCAATTTAATTTTTTTATAGTTTCCCGTGAAACAATATCCTCCATTCCGTCCCGTGTACTAAAGATCTACATTTTTGTTAAACATTGTACGATATTACAGTACATTAACATTAACAATATGTATTTATGGCAAACTGATGTGTATAGCTTGTATTAAATAGTCTGTTCACTTTTGAGTCTAGCTTTCATAATAAACAAAATAATTAGACATGCAGATCTAGAGATTAGCCCGTTTAAACAAACGAACAAACTTTTTCGTGTATTATATAAACATGGTCTGCCATGCCAAATAAATTGAAAGAAATGATCAAAGGTTGAATTCTCAAAGAATATCAGTACCAAAGTGTTGACCCCTATTCAGTACGTATAACATAACACGGAGGAGGTCAACATAATTTGGACGATATAGCGGCAGTGTTATATTTTTTAGAAATTTTGTAATATCTCCGAAACTAATTAACACACTGTAAAAGGCAAATCTTATCTCTGTAATATCCTTGTGATTATTAAATAATTTATTGTATTAAAATTGAAAGAGGCATGGGGGCATCATAGCTGTCTGGCGCAGGGCGTAATCCAGGACAATTTCCTGATGGCAGAGCGGCCTTAAAGCGACCGCAGGTCGCGTGCTAAAATCGGTGGATTAACGGATATCACATAATAATGAGTTAGGCATGGGGCATCGTAGAGCTCTGGTGCAAGGCAGGGTACGAAAGAAGGCGAAAACAAATTCGGGCTCGAGACAGGAGGTTGGCGCGACCGAAAGTCGTGCGCGACCATTCGGGGATTTGCTGATTCTACATTAAAATTTAAACAGGCATGAGGGCATCATAGTTGTCTGGCGCATGACGTAATCCAGGACAATTTCCTGATGGCAGATTATCTTTAACGCGACCGTAGGTCGCGTGCTAAAATCGTTGGATTAACGAATTTCACATAAAAATGAGTAAGGCACGGGGCACCGTAGAGTTCTGGTGCAAGGCAGGGTACAAAAGAGAGCGAGAACATTTGGGGATTTGCTGATTCTACATTGAAATTGAAATAGGCATGGGGGCATTATAGTTGTCGAGCGCAGAACGTAATCCAGAACAATTTCCTGATGGCAGAGCGGCTTTAACGAGACCATAGGTCGCCTGCTAAAATCGGTGCATTAACGGATTTACCATAAAAATTCAGGTAGGTACGGGACATCGTGGAGCTCTAGCGCAGGGTACGAAAGAGTGCGAGAGCAAATCTGTGGCTCAAGACAGGAGATTGGCGCGACCGAATCGCGCGCGAAAATTTGGGGATTTGCTGATTCTACATTAAAATTTAAACAGGCATGAGGGCATCATAGTTGTCTGGCGCATGACGTAATCCAGGACAATTTCCTGATGGCAGATTAGCTTTAACGTGACCGTAGGTCACGCGCTAAAATCGGTGGATTAAAATCCTGTCTCAGTGCGCACTTGCTTCACTGGTGGAACCTGTATACAAAGTTTCAAGTAAACCCATTAAGAAATTGAAATTTTCAAATTACCCCCCTTTTCTCCCCCTAGGGGAAAAATTTCTAAATGTTCTCTCTCTACGCTCACTTGCTTCACTGGTGGAACCTACATACAAAGTTTCAAGTGAATCCATCAAGAAATTAAAATCTTCATCCCCTTTTCTCCCCTTAGGGGGAAAAAAATTCCAAAAATTCTCTTTCGGTGGTCACTTGCGTAACTGGTGGAACCAACATACAAAGTTTCAAGTGAATCCATTAAGAAATTAAAATTTTCAATTTACCCCCATTTTCTCCCCCTAGGAGAGGAATTTCGAAAAATCCTCTCTTAGTGGTTGCCAACGCCACCTAACAAATATACGTGCCAAATTTCAGCTCTCTACGACCAGTAGTTTCGGCTGTGCGTTGTCTGTCAGTCAGTACATCACTCAGTAACGGAAGAGTTTTATATATATAGATTACTGAGAGAATTAAAATATCAAAAATACGTTTATTACTAGTAGAGAGGCATTTTTGAAACGGATCTATGTACATTCTATTTTCGTATTTAGTTAATGGAAGTAAGTTATTAATCGTAACGCTAAACAAAATTTTTGTCATTCTTTAAAAGTAAATTAACATGACAAGTTAACTTCTAAAGTAGAGATTAGAGTTTTATTACTATTTTAATATCATAACTTAAGTAAAATTAAAATTATTCATAACTTAGTCTTGCATTTTTACCCGACAGCGTCAGAAGGAGGGAAAAGATTTTGTGAATATATTTTTATACATGCAATTTTAATAGAAAGTAATTAACATATAGGCAAACTTTAAAAAAAAAACAAAATTTATTTACCTTAACACCTTCTTTCAAAAATTCTCTCACTATAGCCGCCCCGATGCCATTGGCCCCCCCAGTCACTAAAGCCACTTTATTTTTCAAATCAAACATATTGGTATGGTGACTTCACGTGTACTGATTTCAATAAAGTGAAATCAGAAGACCTTTATACTATAAGGAAATTAGGTGTTTAAAATTGTTAGGTTTATACACGCCCGTGGAAGATGTTTTGAAATACCTTAATGACAGAATTACCTTCCGAATCAATTATAATTTACGTAATGGAAAAAGTATTTATCACTTGAGTCGTACTCTGTCGTGTAACTGATATCTTTCCTTCATTATTTTATCAAATTTGTACCGCACAGGGCGATGTTAAATGTTTTTTTATTTTTTTTGTTGCTATCTTATCCGCCTTACTGTTTTGGTTAGTTACACGTTAATTGTATTAAGGTCCTAAAAAATATTAAGAAAAGTATTGACATGAAATGGATTTTTATTAGACGGCTGTGGAATAACCAAGTTTGAATCGGGGCTCTCACCATTCCGTATATAACTTTGACAGTATTTAAAACTACTAGGTAAAATTTGACTGGTGGCTAGTTACCGCCCTACCGATACAAGCGATTTAGCGTTTCAGTAGCTACGGATGTGGAAGTAATTATTTATGGTATGTCGAGTTTGTTTATGGAAGTAATCAAAATAGAACTAATTGTAAATCATTTAATAAAATATATGAGATAGGTGCTTACTTAAAACCTTGTTTAAATTCAATTTGATTTATAACATTCAGATGATGCATAATATCTCGTCACATGATCTGATGTGAGATGAAAGTATCTTCTTTGATTTGTTTTAATAATTACGCTAATAGGAGAGCAGGGCGCGAAAGTGCTAATAGAGTGCGGTGAGGATATTTGGTCGAGTTTGAGTGTAAAAGTGTTCTTAAGGAATAAATTAAATTAGCGAGTAAAGTAAGATGTGGGTAGGTGTAAATAAACTACAATTCTGAATATTAATAATGCTCCAAGAATTGTAGAAATCAACTCCATGTATCCAAAACATTGTAAACTTGCATTAAATTTTGTTCGTGAAGACTTTCTTTTATGCTTGCATAACCCTGGATCGCCCAAAAAAAAGGAAGAACTAGGGATGATGTGAAGGAGAACGGTGATTCTATATATATATATTCTATATATATATATATATATATATATATATATATATATATATATATATATATATATATATATATATATATATATATATATATATATAATTATTTATGTATGACCACGCATAACTTTTTACAGAGTTATTCGATTATGATAATTCTTTTTTTATTAGAAAGGGCACACTTCCAAGACTGTTTAAGAATATTATAATTTTAAGCGAAACCTATAAATAAAGAAAGTAATAGGTACTAAGTTTGAAGAGAGGCATATATTTATTTACATTTCTTTTTAAATTTTCAACAATGCTTATTAAACAATTATAAAAATACTATTAAAAATTAATAAAAAAATCCATTCCGCCTGCTGCGGGGCCCGGAGGTCCAAGCAACCGGTGGTCAGGGCTCCAGAGTGAGGAACCTCCTCACAATACGCGCCGTTTCAAGAATTACTGCCTTCTGTATCCGACCCTTGATCCAACAATTAAGCGAAAGATTTTTAAGATGTTCGTCAAAGCTTTTCGCTATAAGACCGTTGACTGAAACGACTATAGAAACAATCATTGTTGAATCAACATTCCACATGACGGTAATCTCATGAGCAAGGTCCAAGTATTTTGATACTTTTTCCTTTTCAGCTTTCACCAGATTATCATCATGTGGAACAGTAATATCAACAATCATTGCACGGCGCGTTAATCGATAAATTATCACTATATCAGGTCTATTGGCTACAATATACCTATCAGTGATAATTGTTCGATCCCAGTAGAGCAACGCACTGCTATTTTCAAGAACTGATGCTGGGTCGTACCTATAGTAAGGCACCTCAAAATCGACAAGGCCATACTGAAGAGCAAGTTGTTGGTGGATTATCGTGGCTACTTGATTATGTCTGTGCAAGTATTCGCCATTAGCAAGATGAGAACACCCGGAAACTATATGTCTGAGGGATTCCCCAGGCTGATGACACGCTTGACATATGTCTAGAGTGCCATCTTTCATAATATGTTTCCGGTAGTTTCTCGTCTTGATAACCTCGTCCATAATTGCACAGACAAAACCCTCGGTTTCCCCAAAGAGGTCACCGAATTGCAACCAAGATACAGATGTTAATTGATCTACATCCGACCCCGTGAGGGCCTTGTAGAAACGTCCATGCAACTCCTTACTCTTCCATATCGCCACACGATCGCACATATTATTATTATATTACTTAGTTATGCGTAAAATACATCCAAACCAAAAATTACCGCCTTCGAAATCACTAACAGTTTTATAAACATGCAACGCCTAATTTCAAACGAACTATCCGTGTCGAACGCAAACATTTTCTTACGAAATACATGCCACTGCATCGTAATGAGGTACACGTATTAATTTAATTTGATTAACATTGTAACTGTAATTTCTAAAGTGTTATATAGTTATATGAGAGATAGAACACAGTATTTGTTATTAAACGACTTCAAAAAAAAAGGCGTTTCTCAATTCGACCGTATATATATATATTTTTTTTCAATAGGTAGACTTACCCACACCTGACGATCTATCGCAATCCGATCGCTCGCGGCAGGAGCCCCAAATGACCAGGGCCGAGCCGCCCCTATGTGCGAAGTGTGCGGCGCACACAGGCGCCAAGACAATAGAAGCGCTGTCATCGAAATTATTTTTGTTACACTTACACAACAACATAATATTGTGGTAGACTATCCATGAGTAAGTAGGTACAATAGGCGCAACATATGCCTTGTAACAAAATAATTATAATGCGCTTATTATACAAGCCTTCTAAGATAATACTCAAGTGTGTGGTTTAATTTTACAATTTGGGTTTTAGTTTACATTAGTTACGAGCTCAGTTAAAATCAAAAGAACCGCCGTGAGTTTGTTTGGATGAATTATGAATGTAACCTGATGCTATGCGTGCGACGCAAGCGGGGTAGGATCACGGGGATTCCCCGACTTTAAGACACGAGAGTGCCAAAACGTTAAACAATTGAACAATTAGTAAATTGAAACTGTATGTAAGGTGAGGCGCTTCATAGGTTTCGCATACAGGCGCTATGGGGGGTTGGCCCTGCCCAAATGTCCAGGCTCCGTAGGAAGATCCGAAAGTGCAGGCGGTGTGGACGTGCCCGCGATTCTTACGCATTTACTTAGAGCGCGTTTCACGATCCTAGACCGCGGATGGCGGGATCGCTCATTCAATATGGATCGTTCGGTGTGAACCAGTGAGTCAGAAACATTAAAACTGTTTTTTGGATTTCTCGGATTTTTTAGAAATTGTTGCTATTTATTCGTGTATTTGTGCCAAAGTGCCGGTCTTCTAGATGTAATTTTGCTATTTAATCACTGCTGGATGTTTACTGGATGTTACGATTTAGGTATTTTTGTATAAAAGTTATTTGTTTTCCTAAGAACTTATTTCATAAAGGTACGTTTGGTTAAAGGTAGCATAACATTTTATAGTCATCAAATCAAGTTTCTGAATGTAGAATATTTTTTACTTTCGTAAATTCGTAAAAGGATCTCTAGAGGAATACCAGCTGATAAAATATTGAGGGGGACACCTACCCTAATAAAATAGCAAGTGTGGTACGCTGAGCAAATACTATGTGAGAATACTTTTAAACTTTGTCCAATCAAAATACACTGTTTAGATAAAACTTTAGTTTTGCAACTCGTTGTGCTATGTCTGTCACTTGGATTCTTCAGCGGATCTCCTCAATCCTCATTGCCGATTCGAACGCGCAGAAATAGTCTGAGCATTGTTTGCTTTTATGGTAACATACTTACATATACACACACATACAACATGCACACATACTTACGCAATGTGCCAAAGAAATAACCGTACACATACAACCGAGTACATTGGTACAGTACATTCAAAAATATAAAAAAATATGCAGCTCATTGGTTTGCAAGTAAGTAATAAGTTGCAAATGATATATGAGCGAAATTCCACTGACTCAGTCATCACGGTATCTCTAAGATTTAACAATCGATTGACTTGAAACTTAGCATAACTAATTAGTACTTAACACCTTCCGCGAGGCACATGTTCACTAAAAATGAATATTCGTTACTCCCATGGAACGCGAATCTACTCGGGTGAAACCGTTAGAAACACTTAGTTGGATTATAATCCAACCTGCCCCCCCTATTCCGTAACAATAGTATTACTAGTTGCCATTGTGAGTTTTGAATTTGTCTCGAAGTCTATCTCCTAGTTAAATGGAGAAACATAGACACGAAATCGTTAATCACTCAGTCGAGTGAAAAAACATCCTTACAGAATAGCCACTCTGGCGATTACTTAATTGCTTATAATCATGTACAACTCAATTATAAAAAAACACTTGTTTATTCATCACAGTACGGATTAACGGAATGAAGGTCGTCCAGCATTTCAATATAGCAAGCTGCAAGCGTTTGATCATTGTTATATTATTCTAAAATATATTTGCATTTAGTCTACGCTTAAACTGCAAACAATCTGTTACTATTGTTTTTATTATACCTCTATAATATGTATAATTTGGTAGACAAAGTTGCTCTCGTAACTGGAGGTGCCAATGGCATAGGAGCTGGAATTGTTAAGGAGTTTCTAAAGGAAGATGTAAAGGTAAGTGAGGCCGAGAAATATTTTATAACTGCTTTACTTTCGGAAGACACTTTGACTTTAATTTATAATAAAAAGTAGACAGCATAAATACTAACCTTTGTGTTTGTTTGTGATGTAAAGGAACATCAGTACAGCATTTTGACGCTTGCTCAATTTTGCACATAAAAGCGCCTCCAAACATATATCTCTTTGCGTAACTATTACAATCAAAGAAAAGCCGTCATCCAAAACTACGAGTACAACGTATGAATGCAATATTACGCAAATGAACATAATAGTAATATAATTACTTATTTATAACACTATTTCTAGTTTATAGCCATCCTTGATGTAGATCAGCGTTCAGGAATAGAACTGGAGCAACAAATTGAATCACTATATGGCAAAAAAAGAGTACGTTTCTTTAAATGTGATGTAACGAATGATACAGAACTTCATGGTATTTTTGATGGAATATTTAAAGAGTTTGGAACAATAGATATAGTTGTTAACAACGCTGGTGTCTGCGATGAAAACTTAGAGACATACAAAAAGGAAATCGCAGTAAATTTCGTAAGTATCATGCACCATCATCATATTCTACTTCCTACTCCTGATGTAAATTCTACCCGAAAATAGTGATACAGCAAACTCTACTGAAAATTAGTACTATATATGTACAAAATATTATTAGCTTTATAAATAATCGTCATCACTACATTTATCATTTATATTATTCCTTATTCTTATTAAGTGTCTTTTTTACGGATGAAAAAAATACACTTCATCCAAAATATAAAATAAAAATCTTCTGCTGGTTTGGTTCCTGTTTTTAATCCTTTAATATTATTTTAGACCGCCTTAGTATCATCCACTTTAAAAGCATTACAATTGATGCGCGTTGATCAAGGAGGCAAAGGTGGTACTGTCATCAACATATCATCTGCAATAGCATTGACACAACGCTCACCGATACCATTTGTATACGCTGCTACTAAAAGTGCAGTGCTTCAATTCAGCAACTGTATGGGGGTAAGAACAAATCTTTATTTGCAATATTCTTAATCTCTCGAATAAACTTCGATTCATATCGGCCAACCACCACTGCTTTCAATATGTTAATAATATTTTACAATGTATACAAATATAATTATTATTCATTAAACGATGTGTGGCTCACTAATGACGGGTTTCCCAATATTCCCAAGATAAAAGGTTCTGCGCAGGTTTATGAAAAATAAATGTAGTGTAATGTAACGACATTTTTTTCGATTAAAACTTCATAAAAGCGCTAAACCAAATTTCAAGTTAAAAGATGGTATGAAGACCTCATGATACGTAAATTTTAAACAATTGTAAATACATCACAGCCATAACATTTGAGATTAAGGTCAAAAGTAATCTCGAATAAAAGAAACAAGGGAAGTATACCGGGATTGTAGCGAGAGAAAGAATATAGTTTCTATATGAGATTTAGGACGTGATAGTATGTATGTGTGTCAATCTCAATATTAAAATATACTTTCAGATGGAAGGATATTACAAACATACAAAGGTCCGTATCGTGACTGTTTGTTTTGGAGCAACAGAAACGAACATGTTTAACACGGTTAAAAGCTTGGACAAATTGACACATGATGCGTTACTTAATATTCAGAACTATAACAGAAAAATGAATTTATTACAAAGGTAAATAAATTACAAACTATATTAAATAGTGGTAATATGATTGCTAACATCCCGAAAATGAAACAACTAAAGGGTGACAAAGTAGAATAGAAATACATAGGATATATTAAATGTAATTTAATAGCAGTATTGTTAAAATATGATAAATGAGTACTTGATGGCCACGAATATAATAAAAGTTTTATGTACTATTTAGGAGTAATTTATTCACTGCCCTCTTTAACTAAGTGTAAGGCCGTAGAAGCAGATATTTTTATGATGATACTGCAAACAAATATTTCAAACTTGAAATAAATTGTAAAGTCCGCAGACTGATGGTAATGATAACGAAGTAACAAAAAACAGATACACAAAAACCCATAAGCGGAGATGTTACTTCCGTGGTAAACTAAAAGATAATATATTTAGTAGTTTAATTAATTTAGAAGCATAATGATTGTCGTTTATACGTATATTTCATTGCATTTTTCAGTTCAGAAATGGCAGCTAGAGGAGTAGTGGAAAGTTATAAAAAAGGTAAAAGCGGCAGCACATGGCTCGTCAACAGTGGTGACACCTACGACATGTCAGATAATGTAGATGAAGCTTACAGTATTATGTCGAAAAATGTAGTTTTCTAAAATATATTGTACCTGAGAACCATATATTGTAATTATTGGTTTAACTCCGGTTGAGTGCAGCAACACCTTCATAATTCTAAACTGAGCTCTTCACACTGACAGGAAATTAAATAACTACTACTAATAACTTGTTGTACTAATTAATAGTTTTTAAATGTCAGACATTATTTTATACAATTACGTAAAAAATACAAAGTTATTATTAAACATGTATATTGTTTATTTTATTCAAGAATATTTTGATAAGACGTAATATTTTATAATATAATTGACATTTTTCAGTCATCATGTTAATCATAAACGTATTTATTGAACAGTTCGATGGTTTTATCGAAAGTGTCGGTAACTTCCATTGCCGGTTTATCGCTGGTAGATATCCAAACACTACCACTGGCGCCTTGTTTGTATGCTTCAATGAGTGCCTTCGCTGCTGATTCGGAACTGGAAAAATATAAGTTTTAAATTAATTCGAATTATATTTTTCCATGATTAATTGTTATTTATGCTCCTTCCAATTAATGAGTACCATTGGCATAACATCCATTGTAAATATTATACACATTACTGTCTTATTGATTTACGTAGATTTCATAAAAAATAATCAATATAGCGGCTGGTCATACAAAGTATAAAATATTATTCCTTCATACTAAAACCTCTCTAACTCAGTTAATTTTGAAAAAAAGGAAGATTTACAACTTTTATATAAAACCTCTTGTTTTTTTTCTTGACTTCCCGGTGGACGTCGCGGACGGCGGGCGGATTGCGGACATTAAAACCTTTACAGCCTGTTTTAGTTTCTTTAGGAATACAATACAATACATCCAAAATGCTAAGTTTTTACTAATCTTTGATTATGAGTTCATTATTTTGCGTGCTAATTAATTAATAGTTCTCTATTGTCTAAATAACATTATGTACCTTTGCATCTTATACTTCCTCAAATCATCTGAGATCAAGCTTACTGCATCAGCGTCAAACAGTTTATTCACATTTTTAAGTAGAGGCGTATTTGTAAGGCCAAAGCAAATACATAAAATCCGGACCCCACTTCTCAAATAATGAACAGAATTCTGAAACAAAAATACAATGAATAAAGTTGATATTTTATTATGGACACTATTAAATAAAAAACTCGCATAAACACTTACACCTAATGAATTGCTGAATTTGAGTACTCCTACTTTTGTAGCGTTATAGATTGGTACATTCGGAGTATGCGACATAGCCGCTACTGAGCTAACGTTTATTATAGTACCACCTTTCCCACCTCTGCCTTTATGCATTATGTTCCAAGCATGCAAAGAACTTGTAATTACAGAGATCTGCACAAAAGAAAACAAAATTAATCGTAATGTTATACCTATCAATCATCAGGGTCAGGCGTATTTCTCCATGGAAGAGGAGATTTGGAGATTAGATCGGCGCTGCATCAATGTGGAGTAATTTAGGTTGATAATGTTATAATTTGTAACGATTATCCATAATAATGATTCGGAACATATTTTCCGAAGCGCAGGGGTTTGACACCACTGGCTTACTGACTCCATGCTTCTATTTGAGCATTTCGTGGGAGAGATATATTAATACAAAATCATAGGCTCTTAGTGCAATGTCATATATACCACCCACTGGACCAACTAGGCAAATATAAACACTTCTTATTAGAAAGTGTGCTCAGCTAATCGATGATTTGTTACAAGATATTATGATATTACGATTAAGTTCAGATGTTTAAAACTTACCAGGTTGATATTAATTTCTGTCAAATAGGCTTCTGGACTGTCATCTAAAATCCCAGCGTTATTTATAACAACGTCTAAATAACCGATTTCATCGTTTATTACTTTGAAAGCTTGTAGAAGATTATCTTTGTTCGTAACATCACACTTTATGAAAGTTGTTTTATTATCGTTGTATGTTGAGTTCAATTCATTTTGTAAAGCAGTCCCTGCTTCTTCAGAGATATCCAATATCGCTACATGCTGAAATTGAGAAAATGATACGATTTTATTAGTAAGTTTTACCTATCTAGTCCTATTTTTAACCGACGGAAAAACGTATATATTTTTTATGTAAGACCACGCATAGCTTTTTAAAGAGTTGTCCGATTTTGATAATTCTTTTTTTATTCTTATAGGGCATACTTCCAAGGTGGTCCCATTGTCATAATGTTAGGATCTGATGATGATATCCAGGGGAAATTGAAGGAACTCTTCAAATTTTGGAGGCACTTCACTTCAAATTTGGTATTGGTAGCTTTTTGGCTACTAGTGCCGTATAATATACTATAACATTATAGTACGAGTACGATACGTGGCGATAAATCACTAAAAAGTAAGAAATTAAAATTTTTAAATAAAAATAGAACCGACTCAAAACGCACTAAAAAGTAAAAAATAACTGTGTCATTTAGTTGCTTTAATTTACTTAAGCATATCTAGGAGTCGGTGCCAGCTAAGGTTTCTACTTTAAGGACCTAGAACCCACAAACTGCTTTACTACGTAAAATAAAGGTTTCTTAAACTTGGCTGGCACCGACTTCATAGATATGCTTAAGTAAATTAAAGCAACTAAATGACACAGTTATTTTTTACACGCTTTTTATTAGCTTCACTTGTATGTCAGTTTGTCAGTATGTCAGTATGTCAGTATGTAACTCTCCGTGGGTAATCTGCGCGCCTGCGGCCTTCCTTGGTTCTGGTAGCCGTTTCTCAGGCTCCCTCTCCGAAATTGAACTCTGATTCTCCGTATTTATAATATTTATAAATAATTATTTTATTCTCACTAATAAATAAATTACTAGCGACTGTGTGGCCGAGCGGTTTAAGTGCTAAACTGTCCGTACAACAGTCGCTCAGGCGTGGGTTCGAGCCCTGGCAGTCGCAGTTTTTCTGCGACTTCCAAGGCTCGCTCCCGTGCCGACTGTACTCTGGCCAGGTTTCTGTGGTTTCCTTGGTCACTGTGCTAAGGGTGGGGCACAGGCAAATGCGGGTACAGATTGTAAGTAAAAATAAGAATTGTAAACATCGAATGTGAATTCGATGTCGACGCTTACTATGAAACATAGTATGAATATTTTTGATAATCAACAAATAATAGTTTAAAAAACTAAAAACACGCTTTTGATAGAAACACAAACTAAAAAATAGAAAATAAATTTTAATAAATTTAAATTAAGAATAGTGTTAAGATTTTCATTAACTATAAATTAATAATAGTGTTATAGCGTATGTTTGTGATAGGTACAGAAACACTAAGCTAAAAGTTCAGAAGTCGGCAGGAGTAGAAGTAACTAATAAGCGACAGTGATACGGAAAAGAGTTTATTGTTACACAAGAAGAAATTACACAGAAGATACAACAGATATATGGACGATAGAATTAGGCACTACGCAATTATTTTGTAGGTATATGTAAAACCCGCGCAAGGTACGCTACAAACAGACGGACTGACTGCCCCGCGCGCGCGCAGGCGGCGGCGGCCGAGATGTACCGCTAGCTTGTGTGCGTCGAGTTAGGTATGAGACACGCACACTAGTGCCGCGCGCTAATATATTAAATATTAGTCAAATAATAGGAATAATTGCGCAGATACTTTTCACTATGCTATTAATTAAATATATTCACATCATCAATTAAACATAATAATATATAAAAAAGTATAGTGACAGAATCATATATATAATATAAATTTATAATTGATGTTAATAAATTATAATAAATTTATGTTTAAATAATAAATTAAAATAAATGGTATGACGTGGGCAAGAGTTGCCCACATAACTCCCCCCCAAGAGACCTGGTTAAGGTCGATGATTCTTTATTATTATTTTTAAATTTTATCCCCTGTTTCACTAGACGGTGAGTGACAACACAGTGTTGTCGCAAAAGTGTATCTAGTGCTAGATATTATCAGAATCTTTTAGATGGAAATAATTTACACATACATTATTTACCTAAAACAACTAGTGCTATAGTTTACCTTAATTAAAATTTTAACAAAAATATATTAAAATTAGTACAATAAATATTAAATACAGTTAAATTATTTAGTACACTTTGCTAAAATTTTTTATTATACTAGTTAAATTATTACATACAGTAAAATAAATATTACAGTTAATTCCAATACTAATATTAACAATATGCATTAATTTTAAAGAAAGAATGTATTATACATTGAAAAAAATATCACAACAACGAAGTAATTCGCCCGCGTAATATTATAACTTTAGGTAATTAACTAGCCGCTCGCTAAAACATCGAGACAGCGCGCGATGTGCATCGCCTTATCTACAACCGGTTTACCGGTGCGGTGACGATTCGACTGCACGGCTATTGTTAGTTAATAGTTATGAGTTTTATGTAGGACAGTAGGTATAATATTACGTTGGCCTATAGAAATCGGGAAAACGTACTACGCGTCCCGAACGCGTCTTTTTTACGTTTTCTCCAGTCGGGTTATTTTCTTTGTGTAGTATGGAATGTTCTTTGTTTTGTTGTGTAGGTATGAGATATGAATTAGGTTTAGGTATGGGATATGTATTAGGTTTAGGATGGGGAAGTTGGGTTAGGTCGGGTGTAGGTGTTGTGTCGATTTGTATGTATGCAGGCTTTAGGCGATCTATCGATACATTAACACTTTTACCTTTAACTGATATCGTGAAAAATTTTTCAGTGCGACCTAGTACCTTATATGGGCCGGAGTAGGGTGGTTGCAAAGAGCCACGCAATGCTCCTTCCCTTAAAAATACATGTGTAGATGAATACAGATCTTTGTAAATAAATATTTTGTCCTTGTTATGCCGTGCTGCTGGCGATGGTTGTAGTTTAGTAGTGAGCCGGCGCAACTTAGTAGTGAAGTCCGATAAATCGGTGGACTGGGGAGACGATGGTTGAAAAAATTCTCCCGGGAGCCGTAACGGCTCGCCGTAGACCAGCTCTGCTGATGATGCCTGTAGGTCGACTTTAAACGCGCTCCTTATGCCCAAGAGGACAAAAGGAAGCGAGTCGACCCAATTTGCGTCAGCATGGCACATAATTGCCGCTTTTAACTGCCTATGGAATCGTTCCACGAGGCCGTTGCACGTTGGGTGATAAGCCGTGGTTCTGCGATGTCTGAATCCTATCACTTTTCCAAGGTAATGGAAGAGAGTGGATTCAAACTGTCGTCCGCGGTCTGTGACGACATCACTGAAACATCCAAATCTGGATATCCAGGATATCAGTGCCTTTCCAACTGTTTCAGCAGTCATGTCCACCATGGGTGTGACTTCAGGCCAGCGCGTGAAACGATCCACTATAGTGAGACAGTAGCGGTATCCTTGTGAGATGGGTAGGGGTCCAACAATGTCACAGTGAATGAATGAGAATCGAGCACGAGGGAGCTCGAATGTGCCCAAAGGAGAGGAAACGTGTCTTGTCACTTTTGCACGCTGACAAGCTAGGCAGTGACGAGACCACTCTCGACAGTCTTTCCGCATACCGGGCCAAACGAATCGCTCGGCCACCAGTTTGGCAGATGCGTTGGCACCTGGGTGGCTAAGACTGTGCAGGCTCTCGAAAAGCTGTCTTCGAAAGGGTTTGGTGACGAATGGCCTGAGTGTTGGTGTACTGATATCACAGTATAAAGGTACGTGACACTCAGGTAAGTTCATCTTCTTGAGACGTAATGAAGCGCTGTCATTAAGATAACTGGCCAACTCTGAGTCGCTGGCTTGGGATTTGGCAAGGTCTGCGAGATTAATTGGAGCTCCCAGTTCCTCGATGCGCGACAGTGGATCGGCGACGACGTTGTCTTTGCCAGATATATGTCTTATATCGGTGGTGAACTGGGAGATGAAGTCCAACTGTCGGAATTGCCTTGGCGAACAGTTCTGTTTCCTTTCATGAAACGCGAAACTGATCGGCTTGTGATCCGTGTAGACAGTGAAGTGTCTCGCTTCGACCATGTGGCGGAAGTACTTTATAGCTTCGTAAATCGCAAGAAGTTCGCGATCGTAAGGCGAGTACTTCTGCTGGGTGGGACTCAGCTTGCGGGAGAAGAAACCTAGCGGCTGCCATGCGTCGTCTTGCAGCTGTTGTAGAACAGCCCCCATGGCAATGTCAGAGGCGTCTGCTACCAGCGCAAGCTTGGCTTGGCTACCAGGATGTGCCAGAAGAGCAGCATTGGCGAGGCTCTCTTTGGTGTCAGAAAAAGCCTGCAGAGCATCGCCAGTTAGGTTGATGGGATTTGAGCCTTTTACCGTTCCCATGAGAAGAGCATTAAGAGGGGCTTGAGTCTGGGCGGCGTTAGGTAGGAATCGCCTATAGAAATTTACCATGCCCAGGAAGCGTCTGAGAGTCTTAATGTCCTTAGGCGGGGGAAAGTCGCGTATAGCTTGGATTTTCGTATCCAAGGGTCTGGTTCCGGCTTCCGAGATGCTGTAACCTAGGAAAGTTACCTCAGGCGTACGGAATACACATTTGGATACATTGATGACCATGCCATAGTCCCGCAGTCTTGAGAATACCTGCCGTAGATGGCTTTCGTGTTCAGCCTCGTCTCTGCTGAAGATAAGAAAGTCGTCTAGGTAGCAGTAGATGAAGTCCAGTCCTCGCGTCATCTCGTCTACGAACCTCTGAAACGTCTGGCCAGCATTCCGGAGACCAAATGTCATGTACGGGAATTCGAACATCCCGAAGGGTGTGGTGATGGAAGTCTTCGGTATATCCTCAGCACAGACAGGTATTTGGTTGTAGGCCTTTACAAGATCGATGGTGCTGAAGATTCGGCAGCCAGCGATGCTGTGGGCAAAATCATGAATATGACGAATTGGGTACCTGTCTGGGATGGTCCGGGCGTTGAGACGTCGATAGTCACCGCAGGGTCTCCAACCATTATTCTTCTTCGGAGCTAAGTGGAGAGGGGAAGACCAAGGGCTTTCCGAAGGTCTAGCAGTACCGTTGGCTAGCATCGCTTCGAATTCCAGCTTGGCCACTTTGAGTTTGTCAGGAGCAAGGCGTCTGGGCTGTGAAGTTACAGGAGGGCCTGGTGTGGTACGGATGTGGTGTTGTGTGTTGTGGGGTATAGTGCGATGTGTGCCTGCTGGACGTGTAATATCTAAAAAATCATTTAGAATTTTATGGTAGCGAGTCTCGCCAGTTACAACCTTAACAGAATAAATATTTTTACAATTAGCTAAGGCGGCGACAGCTGTAATAGAAGTTAAATTATCTATTAGGCGTTTATTACGACAATCTACAATCAGGTTGAAATAATTTAAAAAATCTACGCCAATTATCGGCTTAGTAACGTCCGCGACTACGAAACGCCACTGGAAAGTTCTACGTAAGCCAAAGTCTAAAGCTAAGTTAGCGTAACCATATGTAGCAATACTAGATCCGTTAGCAGCACACAAACTATAGTCCGTTTTTGTACGACGATCGTGAAGCGCTGACCGGGGGAATACGCAGAGGTCGCTGCCTGTGTCAACTAAAAACTGCGTCTTCGATGATCGGTCAGTGATAAATAGGCGACCTGTAGTAGATAACGGGCAATCGTCAGCCGCCATTACCGACCGCCCTTGTGGTTTTCCGACTTGAAGTCACAGGGACGGTTGCACTTCTTTGCCTTTTCGCCAAACTTACTGTGATACCAGCAAAGCGGTAGTTTTCGGTAGTTGGACTGGGACCGCTGCCTTGAGTTGCTGCGGTTGCGAGAGCGAGGTCTACTGTTTGGTCTTGATGTCAGCCTCTGGAATTGTTTCCGCAGTTCCGCCACTTCTCTAGTCAGATCGTGGAGGGCTGAACCAGGGGCGGGATCGACGATCGCGGTAACTTGTGGACAGGATGAGGTCAAGTCGTTTACCCGATCGGCCAAGTCTGCCAAGTCCTCAAGCGAAGCCGTACTAGGTTGGCCCGCGAGTACTGTTTGAATGCCGTGGGGAAGGCGGCCGACCCAAATTGTCCTTAAAAAATCGTCCGGGACATCAAGGCCTGCGAGCCCCTTGAGGTGGCGCAGGAACTGAGATGGCCTCCGGTCACCCAACTCCTCGTGCATCAGCAACTGCTTGATTTTTTTTTCATTCGATGAGGTGAGCCTTTTTATAAGTTCCGTTTTCAGCTTTATGTATTTGTCCATTGCGGGTGGGTTGATAATTATGTCCTTCACCTCCCGAGAGTGTTGATTGTCCAGGTGTGCGATTACATAATTAAATTTGGTCAAATCACTTGTAATCCCGGCGATGGAGAACTGACCTTCTACCTGTGCAAACCAAATTTCTGGTTCTTCAGCCCAAAACGGTGGAACCCGAACGCCAACTTTGAAAACGTTGCTTGGTACATTGCCGTCTATCGACATCGGCACACTTGTATCGTTCGCATCACTATTGCCGGGCCGCGATGACGTCGACGAGCCTTGTGTATTTTTCGCTTCCATGATTTTGTGTCCGCCGCGTGGCAACGTGACGATCGTATTTTTCTTTTGATAGCCGTATCCGCACTATTCACACTCCTAATGTAGTTCTTATACGGGGTCACCAGTATAGCGTATGTTTGTGATAGGTACAGAAACACTAAGCTAAAAGTTCAGAAGTCGGCAGGAGTAGAAGTAACTAATAAGCGACAGTGATACGGAAAAGAGTTTATTGTTACACAAGAAGAAATTACACAGAAGATACAACAGATATATGGACGATAGAATTAGGCACTACGCAATTATTTTGTAGGTATATGTAAAACCCGCGCAAGGTACGCTACAAACAGACGGACTGACTGCCCCGCGCGCGCGCAGGCGGCGGCGGCCGAGATGTACCGCTAGCTTGTGTGCGTCGAGTTAGGTATGAGACACGCACACTAGTGCCGCGCGCTAATATATTAAATATTAGTCAAATAATAGGAATAATTGCGCAGATACTTTTCACTATGCTATTAATTAAATATATTCACATCATCAATTAAACATAATAATATATAAAAAAGTATAGTGACAGAATCATATATATAATATAAATTTATAATTGATGTTAATAAATTATAATAAATTTATGTTTAAATAATAAATTAAAATAAATGGTATGACGTGGGCAAGAGTTGCCCACAGTGTAAATAAAAAAAAATTATTTTATTTTAAAAAAAGCGTGGGGTGCTTTTTAAGATATTATTACTTTTTAGTACGTTTAGAGTCGGTTCTATTTTTATTTAAAATTTTTTATATTTAATTAGCTTGTGTTCCTATTTACGGTGGTATCACTAAGCTGTTAATTGGAAGATTATTAATGTTAATTTATCTTTGTCACGATCATAATCCAATGTCAATAGTCTAGACGTTTCGTCTGAGGTAGGGGAATTTGAACAGCACTGAATAGTGAATACTGACTTCCCATAAACCGGTTTGTGTTGAAAACTACTGAGAAGAATGAACATCTCTATATTTTCATAGCCTGACTCAGAATTAAGACTCAGCGACGCAAGATCCATATCTGAACAGTCTGATTATTGAACCAACAGGCAGTTAGCTGTAATGTGCATCTTTTGTAAATAAGTAGATATTATGGTCTTTGTTGACATTGCTTAATCTATATTAATGTTGACATTGCTTAATCTACATTACCTACTCGCCAAATGTGTTGCTAAGCGCTAAATTCGATAACGGCCAATTCGGCAATTTTTTGAAATTTGCAGGAAAGTGAACGATTAAAATATCCTTATATTTATACAATTACTTTATGGTTAACCACTCACGGCTAAAAGGCTGAACAGATCAGGATCGGGATTGCACTTTATCCACACATTTCCACAGAAGCTTACTGTTTAACACTTTATTTTAAAACATTTATCTACCTCTACAACACGTATTCAATTTCATTTTTGTAACTGTTAGATGTCATTGATATTACACGGTCACTTACAATATTCTTAAATTATCTGTGTTAGTTCCTTTTATTAATTATCTGTGTTAGTTCCTTTTATTAATTATCTGTGTTAGTTTCTTTATTAAATATCTGTGTTAGTTCCTTTTATTAATTATCTGTGTTAGTTTCTTTATTAAATATCTGTGTTAGTCTCTTTTATTAATTATCTGTGTAAGTATAGTAGTATGAATGAATGAAATTGAAGATGTGAATGTATGTGAACGAACGTATTGTGTTCGTTCACCTCAGTGCACTGCGACCATGGATTCATTATTATTCCTACCGCCAAAGTGGCAACATATTTTAAAAATATATAAATTGAGTCACCTCTGTTGGTTTCACTTATATCAGAAGTGGTAAAATACCCATTAAAATTGATAAAATGGGTCGCCGAAAGCGATCGAAACACTCACATCGCAATTCCGACAAACGAAGAAGACGACGTGACGATTCGACGAGTGAATCAACCGACGGTTCTGTCACGAGAGAGAGAAGCCCAAGAAGAAAAAGACGAGATCGTTCGATTTCTTACCGATCTCGTAATCAGCGCAGCTCAAGCAGGCGTTCTGCTGTTACACCGGAGTTATGCGGCGATATATCTGCGACCGGACGAACTTGTACTGACGGCGAAAGAAGAGAAATAGTACGATCAAGAACTTCTGCGACCGGACGAGATGTACCCCAACTACCACCGGAGCAGGCGAGCGACGATGCGGCGCCTGCGTGTCATATCAGTGGCAATGCGGGTAGTCAGCTGCCAGACTGCCGAACTGGAACGACTACAGATGAGGCGCCTTTCTCTGCCACTGGTACTGCTGCTGCGGAAGCAGGACATCAAGCGCAGGAGCTACACAGTCGTACATCAGGTCAGTGTAATGTTAGTACTACACCAAACTTTTTGTTAAACTATACAGACTTTGCTCAGTTCTTACAATCTTTTATAAAGCCTGGTTTTTCATCATCAATTAATACACACGTAAACAATATGATTCCTGAATTCGATCCTTCTGTTCGATTTATGGTTAGCTAAGGTAAACGAATGCGCAAAGATATATCAGTGGGACGAATCTCATATAATGCACTATGCATTACCAAAACTTGTAGGTAACGCAAAAAAATGGTACCAAGGTCAAACGTCGATTATGCGTGACTGGCAAGAATGGCAGGTACTTTTACGTAAAGCTTTCCCAACTGAGACTAACTACGGTGTAATTTTGTCAGAAATGCTCGAACGCCGATTAAAATTTGGCGAAAATTTGGATGAATACTATTACGAAAAAATTATGTTATTAAATGCGTGTGAAATTTCTGGAAAGAGGGCCGTAGATTGTATCATACATGGCATAGATGATCGAATGATTCGCGCTGGTGCGTCGTCTGGGCGGTTTACACAACCAGAAGATTTGTTAAAATTTTTAAAAGATGTTTGCAAAGAGCAAAAAGATATTTTAAAATATTCTAACTTAAATAAAACTCGCCCAGTTGTTACCTGTAACAGATGTAATGAACCTGGTCATCGTGCAGCGATGTGTCGAGCTATTAATCCCCAAAATAGTCAATTTACATTTATGACGTGTTTTAATTGTAACGATAAAGGTCATAAAGTACAACAATGTCCTAAACCAATTATCAAATGCGAAAAATATACCCGGTTTGGTCACAAAAGTACCGACTGTCACTTGAAAAACAACACAATAAATAATGAAAAACGTGTTATGTTTGTTGATGGTAAAAATTCAACGAATATAAAATATTACAAACGAGCTGTAGTCAATAACTGTAATTTGATTCAGTGTTTTGTTGATTTGGGGAGCGATTGCACGCTTATTACTAAAGAAACTTTAGAAAAATTCGGTTTAGAGTTGTCAAAACAAAATATACCCTCAATACGGGGCGTAGCTGACGTGTTGATTCCAGTAGTGGGAAAAACTAACTTTTTATTGCGTATTGATTCTGTCGAAGCAAATATAACTGCTTACGTAGTTGAAAACCAACATTTGCATGTGCCATTACTAATTGGTCAAAACTTTACTGAATTACCCAATATTGTCATTACAAAAACTGAGAAATCATTAAATATTTTTTCGCATAATTTATTAACTGAGCTCCCGAATATTGACGAAGATTGTTTTAATAGCAAAAAAATCAAATTGATTGTTCTCTCAGATAAAAAAATAAATACGGTAGGCTTATTAAACTGTTATAGACTTGAAAAATGCCGACATATATGTCCCAAGTAGTTACAGAAATATAAACAGACAGGAGTATTGTGTTCAGGAAGGTGTATATCAAATTCGTAATGGTGAATGCGAGTTGTTAATCATAAATATGACTAGTATTAAAGATCCGCAACCGCTTTATTTTGTCAAAGATTTCATTATTGCTCGTGCTTTTCCAATTGAATGTGATATTTCCTTATTAAATTATTCTGAAGAACAGTTGCGATGTCTTAACACACACACCTTAAAACCACTTGATCGGAATGAAATATTTATTAATCCAGATATATCTGCTGATAAAAAAGAAATAGTTTACAGTTTAATAAATAAATATCGTGAATGTTTTGCCCAAAATTTGTCCGAGTTAGGATGTACCAATATTTCAGAATTAGATATTAAATTGACAGACGATACTCCCGTTACTTACCGCCCTTACAGATTAAGTCATTCCGAAAAGGAAATAGTTCGTAGCATGGTGAAAGAGCTAGAAGAAAATAAAATAATTGAAGAGTCTGATTCTTCTTATGCTAGTCCGATACTTTTGGTTTCCAAAAAGACAGGCGGTTATCGACTATGCGTTGATTATAGGGCTCTTAATCGTAAGACCGTCAGGGATCTTTACCCGTTACCCCGGATAGATGACCAGATAGATCTCCTCAGCGGAAATTCATATTTCGTCAGTCTTGACATGTCTAGCGGCTATTATCAAATACCTATCAAAGAAAATTGCAAACATTTGACAGCTTTTGTGACTCCCGACGGCCTTTATCAGTTTAGACGTGCTCCATTTGGCTTGGCTAACTGTCCAGCTGTTTTTCAAAGGACTGTCAACCGAATGCTTGGGAAATCACGTGAAAAGTGTGCCATAGCATATATGGATGACCTACTTATTTCTGGTAAAGATTTTGATGAGTGCTTAATAAAACTCGAACAAACTTTTACATTATTAAAAGAAGCTGGTCTCACATTAAATATTAAGAAATGTCGTTTCTTTGATACAATAATTAATTATTTAGGATTTGAAATTTCCGCTGAAGGGGTCAGACCTGGTAAAACGAAAATTGATGCAGTTATCAGTTATCCTGAACCAAAAAATGTACATGAGGTACGCCAATTTATGGGGCTTACAAGCTACTTCAGAAAATTTATTGAGCATTTTGCTACCATAGCTAGGCCGCTGACTGACCTTACTAAACAGAATAACCCTTGGAGATGGGAACAACAACAGCGTGAGGCATTTATAAAATTAAAAGTAAAATTAACTGAACGACCTATTCTTGCTATTTATAATCCTGAATATATTACGCAACTACATTGCGATGCCTCCAAAGGTGGACTAGGTGGTATCCTGTTTCAAAAAGATTCTCCTAATTCATGTTTGAAGCCTGTAGCATATTTTAGTAGAAAAACTACTATAGATGAAGAAAAACTACATGCATATGAATTAGAAACTCTCGCTGTTGTTGCCTCATTAAGTCGATTTCGAGTCTATTTATTAGGAAGGCCTTTTACCATCATCACTGATTGCAATGCCCTACGATCTACTTTTATAAAAAGGGATATAATACCGCGCGTAGCTCGCTGGTGGATAGCACTACAGGAATACGATTGCACGATTGAATATAAGCCAGGGAATGTTATGCAACATGTGGATGCGCTCAGTAGAAACCCGCTTCCACATGCCAGTGATGATGATAAAAATGAACATTTTACTCGCATACTTCACATTTCCCAAGACGATTGGTTACTCAGTTTACAACTAGCCGATCCCAAAATATGTCATATCCGTTCTGTGCTAGAAGATGATCACTATAAAGAAATAGTAGACATAAAACAGAATTTTGTTCTAAAAAATAACCGCTTATATCGAAAAGTAGGAGATAGTCTTAAATTAGTAATTCCCAAAAACGCTAGATGGCAGATTTGTCAACGCAATCACGACGACATTGGTCATTTTTCGGTAGACAAAACATTTGAAAAAATTAAAAAAGACTTCTGGTTTTCTAAAATGAAAAAATTCGTGACCAAATACGTTAAATCATGCTTACATTGTGCGTTTGGCAAAGAGCCTGCTGGTCCTAAAGAAGGTTTCTTACATAGTATACCCAAAATGGATATTCCATTTCATACAATCCACATTGACCATTTAGGGCCTTTTGTAAAAAGTTCCCATGGTAATCAATACATTTTGTTGATAGTAGACGCTTACACTAAATTTTGTCTAATAAAACCTCTTCGTAATACAAAGTCTGGTCCCGCGATTAGAGTTCTCAAAGAAATTTGTAATACGTTTGGAAATCCTTGTAGATTGACTTCCGATCGTGGAACTTGTTTTACGTCACAAGAATTCAAACGTTTCTGCGTAGAGTTTGAAATTCAACATATTCTTAATGCAGTTTCTGCTCCCCGTGCCAATGGCCAGGTTGAGAGATATAATCGAACTGTTTTAGATAGTCTTAGAGTTTATACTGATAACATGGGTGAGAACAAATGGGATCAAAATGTAGGAAAAATTCAGTGGGGTCTTAATAACACCCTAAATAAAGGTATAGGTAAAACACCTGCTGAAGCGCTTTTCTGTAAACGACCGCTTAGTAAAGGTGAAGGCATATTAGGCAACACATTGACTGAAACTAGACAGAATGATAAAAATATTGATAAAATAAGACAGGAAATCAATGAACACGTAGATAAAGATCAAAGTCAACAAAAACAAAGATTTGATCAAAAAAGAAAAGAAGCTAAATTATACAAAATAGGAGATCTTGTTAAAATTTTAAAGAATACACCGTCTAATGAGGGTAAGAGTCGTAAACTTTTGCCAAAATACACAGGTCCTTTTAGAATTACCAATATTTTAGAAAATGACAGGTACGAAATTTCTAATATTCCCGGTTCAAATATTACTAGGGGAAAATATTCAAATATTTGGTCTGCTGATCGTATACAACCGTGGATCACAATCTATAGCGATCAAAGTGATAGTTCAGATGATGAGACAGGTTCGATAAAAGAGTAATAGTAATTGTACACTGATTTGATAATTGTTGTAATGATTTTGTATTCATTTGGTATGTAGATGTTGTTAGGATGTAATTATTTTATTTAGATATTTTCTTAAATTAAATATTATTAAATCATTAATTTAAGAATTCGATAAGATTCGACGATTTATAATTGTGAAGCTTTATTGTTTTTGTATTTGTGATGATTTTGTCAAGTAATATAAAATTGATTGATATTAACAGGCAATGTGAGATCCGCTACAGATTAGTGTAGTAACATCTGGAAGTCGTACACGGCTACAGGGTCCTGTAGCTAAATAAGCTCTTGACTTTGTGGTGAGGGGTCCGGTGCAGATGAGTTTATTGGTAACATCTGGAAGTCGTACACGGTCACAGGGTCCTGTAGCTGGATAAGCTCTTGACCTTGTGGTGAGGGGTCCGGTGCAGATGAGTTTATTGGTAACATCTGGAAGTCGTACACGGTCACAGGGTCCTGTAGCTGGATAAGCTCTTGACCTTGTGGTGAGGGGTCCGGTGCAGATGAGTTTATTGGTAACATCTGGAAGTCGTACACGGTCACAGGGTCCTGTAGCTGGATAAGCTCTTGACCTTGTGGTGAGGGGTCCGGTGCAGATGAGTTGATTGGTAACATCTGGAAGTCGTACACGGTCACAGGGTCCTGTAGCTGGATAAGCTCTTGACCTTGTGGTGAGGGGTCCGGTGCAGATGAGTTGATTGGTAACATCTGGAAGTCGTACACGGTCACAGGGTCCTGTAGCTGGATAAGCTCTTGACCTTGTGGTGAGGGGTCCGGTGCAGATGCGATGAATGGGATTGGAAGGCGAGGGTGGCCCAGATTGGGTGAAGTTCTCGATGCAATCCAGTATGTTGGGAAGGTTTACACGATTTCAATATGTAAAATAGTGTGGTAAATTAAGAGGTAAAATGTCAACAAGTAAAATTAAAACAAAAATATATATAATTATATTAATAGATATATAAGTATCTATATGTATGATGTAATATTATTAGAAATGAGAATAAACTTATACTGTGATTTAATGTACAAATTAGAGTGGGTACTTTGACTTTGAGAATTTCATGATGTAATAATAAATATTATGTTATATTTATTTGTAATACGTTTGAGGACAAACTTAATGTAGTCAGGATGGCCGAATGTTAGATGTCATTGATATTACACGGTCACTTACAATATTCTTAAATTATCTGTGTTAGTTCCTTTTATTAATTATCTGTGTTAGTTCCTTTTATTAATTATCTGTGTTAGTTTCTTTATTAAATATCTGTGTTAGTTCCTTTTATTAATTATCTGTGTTAGTTTCTTTATTAAATATCTGTGTTAGTCTCTTTTATTAATTATCTGTGTAAGTATAGTAGTATGAATGAATGAAATTGAAGATGTGAATGTATGTGAACGAACGTATTGTGTTCGTTCACCTCAGTGCACTGCGACCATGGATTCATTATTATTCCTACCGCCAAAGTGGCAACATATTTTAAAAATATATAAATTGAGTCACCTCTGTTGGTTTCACTTATATTTGCAATAAATAATTTAATAATCTTCATATATACTACAAACATCTTTGACTGACTCGTCAGGAGATCTCTGCAACTACACACTCGATCGACTTAAGCATATATATAGACGTTTACTAAGAACGGATTTCTCGAAACTCCGAGATCTACGTGGATCAGACTACTGGATACAGGTGGTAACATATAAAGAATCAAACAAAAATGATTACCTTCACATTCTCTTCTAGTAAATATTTCACTAGAGACGCTCCAATTCCACTGGCAGCGCCGGTCACCATTACTATTTTTTCGTCCAAACAGTACGCCATCTTGAGACAAAATAACTCCCGAATAATATCTTGATGTTTAATATCTTTGACGTACGTTATCAGTCTCTGACTATAGGTATGTAAGCGTTTGTCCTCGCCGGTTTGTATTGTATCAGGGTTTAAAGTATGAAATTGCCGATTTATACTGAAAAATAAAAATTCGTTTTTTTTAAATTATTTAATCAAAATAATTACCATTATTATCTATACATTACTGCCATCTAATAGGAAGCTCATTTATGCTTTTGCGATAGAACTCTGGTGATCTAGATTTGACAAACTATATGAAAGCATTTTGCACTGCCTCCTGAGAAGAAAACTTTTTATCACGTAGAAAATTGCGCAAATCACGAAAAAAATGGTAGTCCGTTGGAGCAAGGTCTAGCGAATATGGGGGATGACGAATGGTTTCTAATTGCAGTTCCTGTAGAGTTAAAAGGGTTTCTCGTGTTGTTTGAGGTCTCGCGTTATCATGGAGCAGTAACGGTGAAGATCGATTCATAAGTCGGGGCTGTTTCACTGCCAGTTTCGCTATCATTGTTCGGAGTTCGGCGCAGTAGACATCTGCCGTTATTGCTTGACCAGATCGGAGAAAGCTTATGAATAACACCACGCTGAGACCACCAAACAGTTACCATAACCTTTTTATTGGTAAACTTTGCTTTAGGACACTGTTGCGGCGTTTGACCTGGGGTCAGCCATTGCATTTTCCGCTTACGATTATCGTAAAGAATCCATTTTTTATTACATGTCACAATTCGATCCAATATTGCTTCATTTCTGTATCGATTCAACAAGGCAACGCAAGTTTCAACACGCGTTTCTTTTCGCGTCAAATCGTGAGGCACCCATTTTTCACATTTTTTTATTTTATTGATTTGACGCAAATGAGTCAATATTGTTGGTAAAGTAACGTTAAACCATGCCGCTAATTCCTGGGTAGTTCCACCATCTCTTTCAAATCATTGTTATTCACCTGTGTGGGCGGTCTTCCTCGTGGTTCGTTCCACAAATCGAAGTTTACATCACGAAAGCGTTTAAACCAAAATCGCACAGTGCGTTCATTAGCAGTCCTCTCTTCAAACGCAAGATTGCGGAGCTGTTTCTGCCGCGTTAGTTCCGCGTCGGAACTCGTATTAAAAAATCACACAAATTTTCGAAGTATCCATCTTTATTGTCTAAGCTAAATAAAAAAAACAACTGAAAGTTGATAATCGAATGTTGCACATTTTTAAAAAGAAGAACTACACAGATACTGTATGAAAAAATTTTCACTTTAAAATCTTAAAACATGAAGGTTCTATGTCAATTCGAAGTACCTATTACAAAAAACGGCAATTTCGTTTCATAACCCCTATTATCTCTTCTGTTTCAATTTTAGGATCCACATTTGAATGGAATGGTAACAGCAGAAAGAACTAAGATATATTTCTTTCTATTTATTTGTCTAACTATCTGACTTTTTGAATATTTGTCTCTCCATTTGCACTGTTGCTGAAAATATTCAACGGTTTTGAATTTTCTGATAGGAGAAAAAAATATTAAAAAAATTGATATCACGCAGCCGAAGTCGCACGACTACCTTTACCTATACGTATATTTATTATTTATCAACTCAATGGTCGATAAAGTAATTAATGGGACTGAAATACCTAATCTAAATTAAAGTTATTGTTTACATAAGAGATATCTTTAAATTCCATTCGCGTTTATTATCTTGTTCACTTGGAATGAAGGAATGATATTTATATAAATAAATAAAAAAGCTTATAATTGCTTCTAATAAAAAGTGTGTACAATTTTTTTAAGTTTTAAGATAAGAAAGTGAGTAATTAAAATAAATAATAGCCATTTCCGTGGCGTAGTGGTATGCGCGGTAGATTTTTAAGACGTAGATCCTGGGTTCGATTCACGGCGGGGCAGATTGATATTTATTTACTTTTTCTTGGTGGCTGGCGGTAGGCTTTCGCCATGACAAGTTTTACCACGCAACCGAAAAAAACGTACTGCAAAGAGAATAAGCGTTTTGGCACGACGTGCACGAACCAAAAGGGATGTGGATTTCATCCAACTAATCGGATGTGATAGCACAGACAAGGGCCAACTTATAAAAAATACTATCTTTACGTCAATAATTTTTAACTAAATCTGTTTACTAGTTCTAATTAGTAATGCAGATTGTGTAAGATATTCATTTGTAAATTACCATTGCTTCTACAATCATCTCAAACAATTTCAAATTTAAAATTAATCGCGATAACTATAACTATCCGAACAGAGCCCGAGACTTGTGACACGGGTGTAGGTTTAAAAGAGATCTCTTGGTAACGCGCGTCAACACTGTTCAAGTTAGTCTCCCTGCCCAAACCAGATGACCAATAACAACCAATTATATAAAATATTAACTAATTGAGCTATCATTTTTTTTTTTTTTTTTAATTGGTAATTTTTTTTTTTTATTGAGAAAAAATACAATAAGGGACTTAAGCTAACTTATCCTAATAACTATACAAATCATGCCCACGTGGAATGGTGGCAAGAATACTGGCTGCATTTCCGCGTTGGATAGCCAGGCTAATCCTTTGCGCAAAAAATGAGCCAGCCCTTCGGTCACCAGTTGAGGCAATTAGGCGCGGTGAAATGTTACGGAAGAATTTTTTGGCACTGCGACTCCATGGCCCAAGGGTCTCCACGGCAAAAGGTACAAATATGTAACTCTCTGTCAGAGAGGCATACTTGTGCCACTTACCGGTTTCAGCCTTTTCTGCTGCGGCTCCCGGTCTTGATTCTGTCTCCCTGATATGACACGGAGCCAATGTGTCAACGCAAGTAGCGTCCCACATTAGGGCCCGTCCCACTTCCCAGGGAACCAGCGTCAATCCATCAGGTCTCTTGCCATCATCCCGGCTTATTCCTGACGGCTCGATTAGCGCAGGAACGTTTATGGTGGCAAGAGCCCTTTTTATTATATCATTAAGAGAGCCATGCCGAAAAAGCCTACCGCCACTCCTTTGACATGAGAGCCCGTGAATACCAAATTTATTTACCTCTTTTCCACATGGACATCTGTGCTCTAAGCACAGTGGTGTTCCCAACCTGAGGCCTAGAGCCACACGAAAAGTTTCATTATCCAAAAATGTTCCGAGATTTTTTGATGGCAAAGCATGAAGCCAGTACCCAGATTCTTTCTCTAATAAAGCTAGAAGCCTAGCTCGATCTGTAGCACTTGTAAGATTTTGAATCAAATTTTTATGTGTCCGTTGAACCAATGGGACATCCCAAAGTTTTTGTGCAGAACGTTCCTCTGGGATATCAGCATTGGTACACCTGACCTTCCAACTCTCTAGAGCCTCTGTGGCATAGGTTATGCAAATTTTAGATTTAAGAATACGAGAACTTAGCTCTTTTATACTATGCACAGAGGAAAGAAAAGCCGGAAGAGCAACACAAGAAATTTTTCGCACGCCGATACCACCGTATTTGACCGGTAAAGTAGCTTGGTTCCAGGACTGATCATCAAAATGTAAATTTAGAATTTTTTCAAGTGTGTTTTTTAGGGTGGTATCCATATTTTCGAGTAGGCCAGAAAATTTCCAAATTGGGCTAGAACGAAGAACATACATTAATTTAGGTACAAAAAGGCAATGCTTTAGAATCGAAAACGCTATATGAGAATTTAGAGAGCCCAATTTGTCTGTATTAGCCGAAAATGTTTTAATTTTTTGATCCAAACAAGGTTGAATGGCTTCGTCATAAAGAGGAGCACCAAGTAGGCAAAGTGTTTGTTTGTTAACTATTTTGATATTAGGGGCAATTCTATTAAATGATTCAAAAGCCAATAACTGTCGTTCTTGCGACAGTTTTTCCGTAAAAAACAATTCGCATTTCGAGAAATTTAATTCTAAACCAATTTTACCAAACTCTTGCTTAACGTGGTTAAGATCTTTTAAAACATCAATCACGTTGCCTCCAATAGTTCCATCGTCAAGATACCATATGTTAAATTTAGATGTTAAATTTGAGATATGGTTATGTATCCCTAAGCTGAAAAGGGCTGGACCTAAAGGATCCCCCTGCTGAACACCTACTTTGGACTCAATACCGTTATTTCCGAAAAACAATTTAGAAGCTGAGCTATAACACTGCCAAACATATGGGTAAATTTCGGGAAGATGCGTTGAAACTTCTTTCAGCAGAGTTGCCCTATCCATAGAGTTGAAAGCGTTCTTTACGTCTACTTTCAGCAGTACTTCAACCTCGCCATCCTTTAAGAATGTGCGAGCCGAATGTACCGCTGCCTCACAACCACCTTTACTACCGAATCCTACTTGAATAGGCTGAAACTTTTCCTTTAAGGAAGCGACTATGTGTCTACACGCTAATTTTGACGCTAAACGACGAAAAGTACAGCCAACAGCGATGGGGCGGATCCCACCGTCCTTTTTATTAAAAGCACAAAGCCTTGCACCGTAAAGGAAGGGTAAAAAGGATGAATTTACCTCGCCAGATAACAATAGATTACATAGTCTGGTAATATCACTCAATAGCGCTCTGCCGGCGTCACCAGCAGTAACCGCCACAAGATCTTTAAGATGTTGTGGAGTTATGCCGTCCAGGCCACCAGCAGAGCCACTAGAAAATGACATTATCGCAGCGTAAGTCTCCTCATCCTTTATCTGCAAAAAAGAACTCTTAAGCTATCATTAATAATGATCAATTAATCTGGCGTGATCTGAGTCACGACTGAGAGATGTGGTCGCAGTCAACCATCAGTCATCGCCACGAAGAGAATCCGCTCCGACTCTTTTTTTTTCAGATTGAGTAATTGCCGTAGGGACCACAGCGGCGTCACCAGGGGGGGTTGGGCGAGCGCAGAAGCATCGCCGGAGAGTGCGTGAGGGCGAAAAAAAGTAAGATGGAGTAACGACTCTCTAAGGGCGTCTCCTGAGTCCTGTGAGACTAGGGACTTGGCTTAGAGGGACGTTTGGAATGGGCATGTGGTTTGGCGTGATTATTAAATCAGACCAAAGCATCCCCTTAATGGACGTGGGTGAGTTCCACGTCCGGGTGACGTTAGGAAATGGGAACCTTGTCTTCGCCGGCGAAGACGCTCTGTGTGTGTGTATTGGGAGGCGTTGTCCGTAGTCGTGTCGTCGTCTGGGTCGTGAAGGACGTTTTTAGGGCGTCTGCGTGTGAAGTCGGCATCTATTTCGGGGACTCGACTCTCCAGACCGCAGCTTTATATCGGCATCGATCGGTCCTCCCCGCCACTGCCGAACTCCGCCGAGTGGCTGTCATAAATCATGATACTACTCCGACAAGGTCAGATATCAGATAAGTATACACATAATAAAAATATTACGTGCAAACGAATATAAAACTTGTTTATTTATTCATAAGTGGTGCATCTACTTTTGTATGTACTCAGTGATAATGTAGGTATCTTTTATAATCATTGTCAGATGGTGACAAAGACTGTTACCGACGGCTTAACTTGCTATACAAGGCATGGGGATAAACACCACCAAATTTCACCAATTTAGAACATAAACACTGAAAACTACTTAGAAGAAAATTTTTTTTATCGACTACAATTTGGTCCTTGACTGCTATCACACCTGATGCTAAGTTATGATGATCTAAGATGGAAGCGGACTAACTTGTTAGGAGTAGGATGAAATTCACACCCCTAACGGTTTCTACACGACATCGTACCGGAACACTAACTCACTTGGCGATACGTCTTTGTCGGCAGGGTGGTAACCAGGCACGGCGAAAGCCTCCCACCAGCCAGACCAAGACAAATTAAGAAAATCTCAATCTGCCCCGCCGAGAATCGGACCCAGAACCTCCGTCTTATAAATCCACCACGCATACCACTGCGCCACGGAGGTCGTGAATTCCACGACCCGACGCAAGATTCAAACCCAGGACCTCTTGATCAGAAACCATATTATAGGCTGAGCAGAAACCACTGGACTAACAAGGCTGTTTATCGGCTATTAATAATGACACGGATATGTCACGACACCCTAAAAATTGCAAAAATTCAATGAATTTAATAGGAAGTTGTAATGGTGAACAAGGATTCTGCCTCTATGGCGCTGCTGGCGCATTACCAAGACAAAAGGCAAACAAAAATGCACACATCAGTCTTCAGCAACTATCTGTTCGCGCGCGGCGTTCACCTAAAACGGAGCAGCGCGCCACGCAACCAACGCCAACCGCTTGAGGGCGACACCGACGAATTGTCAAATCTACATTCTACATATATAGCCAACTGACACCTTATTCGGAAGAATCGTTATAATAATTTAAATATATCAATTGTTAAAAATAATCAATATAATACATAGTAAAAGTAATCTACTGTTTTATTTATGTACGAGCGTACATAAAAGTGGCGACCGTGACAGGACTGCGATCTCGGATTCGACGAGAATATTCTACAGCCAGACAAGGGAGAAAGGAGAAGAAAGGTTTTGCCAGCAAAAAAGTGAGCCAGTTCCTTTTATTCTTCCTTAATCACACTGTTTTAACCGCAATAATTCCATCCATCCATCCATATTTCCATCATTTCTCAACAAAAATTTCACAATTATTCATCTACCTACCTATCCACCTATTATCCAGCTAATTCTTTTATTCGTAATTTATACTTGCAAGTTGCATACTATTTAGCATATATTGCGCCTAATTTGCAGCTTAAAGGTTTTGTAAACGAAATATGAGTACCTAAAACTAATTCTTTCGATCTATTCACCTACTTGCTATACCTACTTGAAGGTTGCCCTATTTTTGCATTTAATGCGCCTAATTTGCAGCTTAAAAGTTATAGCAAACGACATTTAAGGTGTCTAAATACCAAATTAACATCTCTAATTCCTAAATTATTAGTTACATTCAATAAACTACCTATGACGTAGCAACTTAAATACCTACCTACTTTTTCATGAATATAATTAAACATTAATTAATATAACATATACATTTAGCATATTTGACTTCGCTCGCTTGCGCTCACGCATTTTCGTGCCTATTCCTCGTACATACATACTATATTTAATAGATTATTTTCATTGGAATCACAAATTTATAGCTAAATTCATAAAATTTTAATTTTTGCAACTGCATTACGTTCCCTATAGCCTTCGTCTAAATACCTATTATTATATATCGATATACAAGGCCGTGCAACACTCTATTACAGCGGGAGCTGCATCGCGCGCTAGGGCTGCGAGTTTGTCATCTATCCCGTGTCTGCGCGTGAGCTGCTTGCAGAGCAGAGACAGTGGCCGACCGCCTGTCAACCCCCGCGCCTCAGCATCCCCGGCTGACCTTGCAGCGGAGCACCGAAGGAGGAGCGTATTGTATTCAATTTTTTGTTGTTTTAAACAGCTAAATGTTTAATTGTGTGTTGACCTCGCGAGATGGAGTCTTACAAGACCTTAAATCTGAAACGCGCTTCAATTAAAGGCCGCGTAACCAAGTTTACTAATCAATTAGACGATTTGAAAGGTCAAAAACTTACACCAACCGAGGTCAACATACTGACACAGAGATTAGCAAAGATTGAAGCATTGTTTATAGAATTCGATGGCGTGCAAAATCAAATAGAATGTATTGACGAAAAGAATTTAAGCTATGAATTAGATACAAGAAAAGCCATAGAACAAACATTCCACGCTTCAATCGCTTCGGCTCAGGGGATTATCGCAGATCACACTACATCAAAGAAATCATCAGCATCGTTCAACCTCAGCCATAGCTCCGCAATGGTCGAGGAAGACGATCACGAACTAATTGGATTCCGTTTGCCTGTTATTAAAATCAATAATTTCGAGGGCATGTACTCTAAATGGCTCGAGTTTAGGGATACTTTTAGTTCGTTGATCCATAACAATCCAAAAATTAAAAATATACATAAATTTCATTACCTTAATTCCTATTTGGAGGGCGAAGCGGCTAGAGTGATCAATAACATTGAGGTGACTGATAGTAATTACCCTGATGCGTGGAACCTATTATGTGAACGCTATAATAATGTGCGACAATTAATAAACAACCACATTAAAATGCTGTTTAATATTGAACAGGCGCGTGAGTCAGACAAATCTTTGAGATTCCTTGTAGATCACGTCTCTAAACACTTACGCGCTCTTAATACTTTAAAACAACCAACCGAGCATTGGGATTCGTTGATCATATATTTGGTTTCAACAAAGTTAGACAGTAACACGCGATTTAAGTGGGAGGAATTCATTCAAAATAATGTTAGTAACTCGGAAATGCCTACATTAGAAATGTTTTTAAATTTTTTGAAGGGTCGTGCGGATGTACTAGAGTCTGTCTTTCGCAGCAAGCAAGATCCAAGCAAGAATAAATCAGTTCCGAACTATTCACATAACAACACCAAACAACCTCACACTTCTCAATCTACGAGATCGTTTGTTGCTGAGAAGGGAAACGTACCTAATGCTTCATCTAGTCATAAGTGTGCCGTGTGTAATGATAATCACCAGATTTATAAATGTCCTAAATTCACATCCAAATCGGTTGATGAAAGGGTAGCATTGGTAGCTAAATTAAAGCTATGCACAAATTGTTTACGTGGACACAATCAGCGTAATTGCAGGCTTCCTGGCTCCTGCAGGATCTGCAGGGAGCGGCATAACACGATGCTCTGCACGTCTAACAAACTTGACATCGATCAGACCAGTTCTGAGCCGGTCACGATGTCTGCTACAACCTCGTCAGAGACTTTATTGTGTACAGCGTTAGTCGACGTAATTAATCCTAAAACAAACAAAACTATAACTACCAAGGCCCTACTAGATAGTGGAAGTCAATGCACTTTTATAACACAAAATTTAAAGGAACAGTTGAACTTAACTTCACTGCATTCTGACACTCAAAACGTCATAGGTATAGGTAATGTACCATTCAAGCTCGGCGCTGAACGTTGCGATATTCGCATTCAGTCTAAGCTGAGCTCATTTAATGTTATTTTGTCTTGCCTAGTTATACCTAAAATTTCAGGCAGAATACCCAAGTCTTTTATAGACACTACACATTTAAATCTAAAGTCATTCGAACTTGCAGACCCCAGCTTTTATGAGCCTGCCGACATAGGATTACTTATCGGTGCTGACATCTTTTGGGATATAATCCTGTCTAAACAGCACTCTTTAGGTAAAGGTAATCCCATACTACGTCAATCCTAATTAGGCTGGCTCATCGCAGGTCCCATGCACTACACTCATGACACTAACAAAAATTCAATTCGTTGTAATTTTGCTAATGTAGACAACAATGATGAACCCAATAACTACTTAGCCGATTTTCATAAAGATTTAAAAAGGTTTTGGGAACTAGAAAGCTTACCGCAAAGGCCCCTACTTACTGATACAGAGAGAGATTGTGAACAAAATTTTTTAAAGCACACAACTCGAACTGATGAATGGCGTTTTTGTGTTAAGCTTCCGCTCACCGACAACCCTGAGCGTCTGGGTGACTCGTATTACATGGCTCGAAGGAGATTTTTAAATCTAGAACGCAGATTTCGTAAGCACCCTGAGCTTAAAATCGCTTATGTAGATTTTATAAACGAGTATGCTAACCTAGGGCATCTTTCAATTTCAGAAGTTGACCGACCTGAGGGAGGTTATTTTATTTCGCATCACCCCATCCTCCGCGAAAGTGAATCTACGCGACTGCGCGTAGTAATTTCGCAGAACAATAAGAACACTTAATTGTATAGTCCGTATTGTTACCCATTTAAAGGTTTCCCCTGAAAACCAGCGCTGCAGCTTGCTGTAGCATAATGCTGAGTGGGAAACCTTTATTTGGTCAGTCTTTGTTTTACTTTATTATTTTTATTGCTTAGTTTAATTTAGTATAAGTCTGATCAAATAAAAATATTTTTCTTTCTTTCTTTCTTTCTTTAGTATTCGACGCGTCGGCGCGTACAGGATCGTACAACACGTCTATAAACGATATACAAATGATAGGACCCACGATTCAAGAGCCTCTTTTCAATATCCTGGTTAGATTTCGTCAACACCGTTATGTATTATCGGCGGATATTGAAAAGATGTACAGGCAAGTTCTTATTCACGAGTCCGATCGAAATTTGCAACTTATACTGTGGCGTGATGCGGAAGACAAACCTTTACAAACCCTCAGGCTTAACACGGTAACTTACGGTTTCGCTAGTGCAAGCTTTCTCGCAACGCGTTGTCTCTGGCAAGTCGGGGAAGAGTGCGATGATCCTGTCACAAAAAATGTCATACAAACCGATTTTTATGTTGACGATCTATTGACAGGTCACGACGACGAGACCCATCTTCGACGGATCCAGCGGTCGGTTGCTGATAACCTTGCTAAAGCAGGATTTAACCTACGCAAGTACCGCTCTAACCTATCTTCTATACTGTCATCAGAGACTATTCAATCTAGCGGTAATCTAGTACTAAGTGAAACCACTAACACCCTTGGTCTAAGCTGGGACCCTAATAAGGATATTTTAAAATTTCCAATAAATTTTGATATTCCCGTCTCAGTAACAAAGCGTACTATTCTCTCTTCCACTTTCAAACTCTTCTACCCTCTAGGCCTCCTATCTTTGTGCACTATCGTTCCCAAAATTCTCATTCAGACCTTGTGGTCACTAAAACTTGACTGGGATGATCCAGCCCCCAAAGAAGTGGTCAAATCATGGAAGACTTTTGCAGATGGTCTTCAAGCTATTTCTTCTTTGGCTATTCCTAGGCTGATTTTAATTTCAAACCCAGTCAACATTGAAATGCATTGTTTTTGTGATGCATCACAACGCGCCTATGGTGCCTGCATCTATCTTCGGTCTACGGATCGGATCGGGCAGGTAAATGTAAACCTGCTTTGCGCTAAATCACGCGTTGCTCCTGCATCTTCACCTACAACTATTCCTCGTCTTGAGCTTTCGGGCGCTTTGCTTGCTGCTGAAATGAGCTCGACCGTAATGCAAGCCTTAAGTTGTAAAATATCACGAGTTGTGTATTGGACCGACTCAAGCATTGTGCTAGCTTGGTTACGGATGGGCTCTAAAAATCTTAAAACTTTTGCAGCTAACAGAGTTGCCACTATTCGTGAGCTAACTGAGACTGCTTCAGGGCATCACGTTCCCACAAATCACAATCCAGCAGATTTGGTATCCCGTGGACTTGATCCAAAAGAGGTTGCCAATTGTGATCTGTGGTGGCACGGACCCGACTTCTTATCATTATCGGAGTCCGATAGGCCCCTATTCCAGTCTCAGCCCAATATCGAGACGAACGATTTGCCAGAGGTTAAAGCGCACGTTGCTGAAACCGTTGAAATCTCCAATTTTAATTTTGAAAGATTTTCTAAATTGAGAACACTACAACATGTATTCGGTTATGTAAATAGATTTTTGCATAATTGTAAAAATCCTAAAACAAAATTTACTGGAACATTATCTGCGTCTGAGCTTGACGACGCACTTAAGAAATTAATCTATAGTTCCCAGTTAGAATCGTTTCCAAAAGAATATGATGTGCTAATAAAGAAACGATCTTTAAATCTTTAATCCTTTCATTCATGAAGGAATCATTAGAGTCGGCGGGCGCATACAAGCCTCAGAGTGCACCTTTGATATGAAACACCCAATGCTGTTAAACCCTAAACATCATTTAAATAAACTTTTATTCGAGCAGGAACATCTCAAACTGTTACATGCAGGTCCGCAGGCTCTACTAGCGTCTATCAGAACTCGCTTCTGGCCTATTAGTGGTAGAAACCTAGCGCGACGTATCGTTTTAAATTGCGTAGTTTGTAGGCGTTTCCAAGGAAGATCGAGTCAAAACATCATGGGTAACTTACCAGCTGAAAGACTCACTCCAGACTATCCCTATTTTGTGGTCGGGACTGATTTCGCGGGGCCATATTTGATCACGGATCGCAAGGATCGTGGTTGTAAAATTACAAAATGCTATTTGTGCATCTTCATTTGTTTCAAATCTAAATGCGTTCATTTAGAAGCAGTTTCGGAACTATCAAAAAATGCCTTCATTCTTACACTCAAAAGATTCATCGCCCGCAGAGGGCGTCCTAGGCGCATCCATAGCGATAATGGTACTAATTTTTCGTGTGCTGCGAAGGAAATTAAGGAATTTTTCAAGTTAAACAACAAGGCATTCCAAGAATTTGCCGCCAACGAAGGCATCGATTTTTGCTTTTCTCCACCATACGCTCCTCACTTCAATGGTCTGATGGAAGCCGGCGTGAAATCGGCAAAATTCCATTTAGCTAGGATATTAGGAAACAATCATTTAACCTACGAAGAATTATCCTCATTATTTGCACAAATAGAAGCAATCCTAAATAGCCGCCCCCTTTATCCTTTAAGCTCTTCTCCCCACGATTTCTATCCTCTCACACCTGGCCACTTTTTAATTGGTAGACCTTTGACGTCGCTGCCATCTCCATGTCTCGAAGACACTAATCCTAATCGTCTTGACAGATTCCAACGCATTGAACTGATGCGCCAACAGTTTTGGAGACGCTGGAGTTTAGAATACATATCCGAGTTGCAGACCAGATCGAAATGGCGAGGTAAATCTGCAGAGATTCTGGTGGACGACTTAGTTGTCCTCAAAGAAAATAACTTGCCACCCCTCTACTGGCGCTTGGGACGCATCAAACAAATATACCCGGGCGCTGATGGAGTGGCTCGAGTTGCTGACGTCGCAACCTCAAAGGGGACCGTACGCCGCGCACTCAACAGAATCTGCGTGTTACGCCACAATGTTCCTGAGAAGCCCTAACGCAGCATCTCAGGGCCGGGTGCATGTTCGCGCGCGGCGTTCACCTAAAACGGAGCGGCGCGCCACGCAACCAACGCCAACCGCTTGAAGGCGACACCGACGAATTGTCAAATCTACATTCTACATATATAGCCAACTGACACCTTATTCGGAAGAATCGTTATAATAATTTAAATATATCAATTGTTAAAAATAATCAATATAATAGATACATAGTAAAAGTAATCTACTGTTTTATTTATGTACGAGCGTACACTATCCTTCCAGCTTCTTGTATAACTGTTGCGTTTATTTACCTTAGCTAGTACATTGACGATCACCTGGTAATATTATAAAGAGGTAAAGTTTGTAAGTTTGTAAATGGGGCATCTGTTGGGGCTAATCTTCGGAATTGCTGATTCGATTTAAAAAAATATTTCACCAGTAGAATGCTGCACTATCGGGGACTGCACTGATTAGCCGAGTTATCACAGTTTTGTCGCGCGAGTCGGTCCGTGAAATTTATTAAATCGACTTTATGCCCGTGCGCTGCCTTAATTATTGGATATAATTGAAAACATTGTATGAAAACTTTATGTATCTTTAAAAGTCTGCGATAGGATATATCTATCTTTTGGCAGACATAGAACTTTTTGTGTTTTAAAAATCATTTAATTCATATGCTTATGTTCACGTCATTATTTATACAACTAAAGTTAAATTTTTATCAAAACAAATTATTTAATAATCACAAGGATATTATACAGATAAGATTTGCCTTTTATAAAATGTTAATTAGTTATATAGTTTCGGAGATATTACAAAATTTCTAAAAAGTGCAACACTGTAATGAATAATTTAATTCATAGCATATGAATTTACGTCACTATTTATACAACTAAACTTAAATCCTAATCAAAATAAATTATTTAATACTCACAAGGACTAACAAGGAGGACAAGGGCCAGATAAGATTTTTCTGTTACAGTACGTTAATTAGTTTCAGAGACATTACAAAATTTCTAAGTACACGGAAGAGTTTGTTCGTCATAAATATATATTGTTAATGTACTGTAATGTCGTACAATGTTTAACAAAAATGTAGATCTTTATTTACTACACGGGACGGGGATATTGCTCGAACGGAAACTATAAAAAAATATTAAATTGAGAGGGGGAGAGGGGAATGAGCACACTTTATACCAATGTCTTTAAAATTAGAAGGGTACCTAAGAGGTTTTAACGCGAACGAACTCGCGCGCGACTGCTAGTATTTTCTTAATTATATCAAGTCTGGTCTGGTGATAGGCTTCTAGGTTTACCACCCTTGACGACCTCCGTGGCGCACTGGTATGCGCGGTGGATTTATAAGACGGAGGTCCTGGCTTCGATTCCCGGCGGGGCAGATTGAGATTTTTCTTAATTTGTCTTTTTCAGGAGGAAGAAAATCCTCATGGACACCCTCTCCGGGTAGTGCCGGACTCTTACCGGCTAAAAACCCCTCCTGCCTCCGCGGTGCTGGTGTACCTGCCTTTTTGACCTACCACCAGCGCCCCTGTCTATTCTATCCTGCTCTGGTTCTTCCATCTTCCTCCTTAATTTTCATAATCATTTCCAAATAATTTTTTATACTCTCCCACTTTTCATTACTTTCCAACATTACACTAACTAGATTCTGCACGTCTATCTGGGTTCCAAGTTCAGCATTCACTGTATCTCTCTGGCTTTCGAAATGACAGCAATGAAAGATTGTGTGCTCTGCATCATCGTCGTCAGGACAATAAGCACACTTGGCTGAGTCTCTTTTGTTAATACGTTTGAGGTATTGCATAAATACCCCATGGCCTGTGAGACACTGTGTCATCCAGAAAGTTACGGCACCATGCTTTCTATTGACCCATCCTTTTATGTCGCGTAACAGTCTGTGTGTCCATCGGCCATATGTAGACAGGTCCCACTCCTCTTGCCAGGTTTGTAGGGTCCTATCTCTGGCCGCGATCCTTTGTTCTGTGTCCAGTTTTTCTGTATACGTAGATAGTCGTTCTCTGGCCAGTAGGTGTGCTGGTATAAGGTTTGCTAGCACAAGGGCAGCATCAGTCGCAATGGTTTTGTACGCGCAGCAAGTTCTAAGTGCCATTGTCCTTTGGGCGCTTAAAACCGTCTTCCTATAGGTTTCCTTATTCATAGCTGTTGCCCATATAGGTGCCGCATACATTATTGTGGACTGCATTGCCAAAGCCAAAGTCCTTCTTTTCCTGGAACTGGGTCCACGCGTATTGGGCAACATCGTGCAAAGGGCCCTAACGGTCTTATGAGCCTTATCGCACACTGCATTTATGTGTTTCCCAAAGTTAAGTCGCGTATCGAGAGTCATTCCCAAGTAGGTTATGGAAGGTGCTGGTAAGACCTCTGTGGTTCCGCATGTAAAGGCATAATTACTGTTCAGCCTTCTATTAAATATAATAGCTACGGTTTTTTCTGGTGCTATTTCTAATTTATTGTGCAACATCCATAGCATTATATTGTAAAGTGCTTCATTACCCTTTCTCACAATGTCTTCGGCGTTATTAGCAGTGACTGAGATTGCTAGATCGTCCGCATAGCATACTAATTTAACCCCTTCCGGAACGTCCACTGACATAACGTCATCGTACAGTACGTTCCAGAGGGTCGGGCCAAGCACGGATCCTTGCGGAACGCCCCCTCCAATCTCAAGTAGAAAGCCCCTTCGTAATTCAATAGCGCGATGCTCCAAGTAATCTATTATGGCATTTATTATGTAACCGCTAATTTTCCTTTTTTTTAGCTTAGTTATTATCCTAGGCCAAGATGCTGTGTTAAAAGCATTTCTAACGTCAACTAATATGAGACTATTCCACTTATTTACTTGTTTAGCATGTCTAGCCAGTCGTACGACTTCCTCTATAGCGTCAATAGTAGTCCTACCCTTTCTAAATCCGTACTGGTTTTCATGCAGGCCCCCGCTATTGTCTATCTCTTGAGTTAACCTAGTATTAAGGAGTCTCTCATAGACCTTTGCCAGGACATTAATAAGGCAAATAGGTCTGTATTTATTTGCTTCTTTTGGACACTTTTTAGGCTTATCAAGGAGAATTAATTTGGCGACTTTCCAGCGCTCTGGGAATTTCCCATTTTCTAGCAGCCCATTGAATAGATGCACGAAGTAGAGTGGACATTTTAATAAGACCTGTTGTACAACTTCCGGTGGTAATAAGTCTGGGCCAGGCGCTTTTCCTTTTTTAATTTTTATAGCAGCTTCCCTGATCTCGTTCTCCGTAAATCTTAAGCCTTCCAGTTCATCCACAGCTCTGTAAGAAATTTGTCTTTGTAGTTCCTCGGGTTCAGATACTATGAATAATTCTTTGAAGACCTTAACTTTTTCTTCAAGAGTCAGAGTCCTTTTCGGGTTAGGCAGCTGTAGCTGGTTCTTGATAATTTTGTATGCACCTCCAAAAATATCTACTTCTAGATCATTACATAATTTTCTCCATCTCAATGCCTTTTCAGATATAATTTCCCATTTCAGTTCGTTCTTACACTTCTTATATTCGAGTTTTAGTTCCTTTTTTCTATCTTCGTTCTTACATCTTTGAAATTTTCTTCTCCTCTTTCTTACGTCCTTTATTTTTTCTTGTATACTTTGAGTCCACCAGTAGGGTAGTTTAAAGTTGTCGTCACATCTAATAAGCGGTGTACTTTTCTTGTAAGCTGCTTTTAATGCATTGTCACATTCTTCGTGGTTTATCATTTTTCCGTTTACCAATTCTTTAAATGACAGGATAAACAACTCGATATCAGTTTTTCCAAATGTGTACTTTGGCCTGTCCTTCGCCCTATCTTCTATTTTAGTAATTATTAACCTGTGGTCGCTCAAAGAAACCTCGTCTTCTAAAACTGCCCAATCAATGTTTTTCGATAGCACGTTATCGCTTACAAAGGTCATATCGATATACGAAGTTCCATTGGTGCGAACACAAGTTGGTAACTCCCCGTCATTGAGTATGGTCAGTTCCAATGAATGCACCCATTCAAGTAGTTCCGTGCCCTTCCTCGTTGTGACGGTGCCGCCCCAGCAGACATGTTTAGCGTTGAAGTCTCCTGTTACAATAATTTTGTTAGAAGGAAGTGCTAATGTTTTAATATCATGCTGTATGCTTTCCAAATGATCACGAAACTCTTTAGGAGTACATTTGTTGGGACTAATGTACACGCTGTACAGTGCCGTATCTTTCGTTTCAATGCAGATGAAACAGCCCACTGAACGGAATTTTGTGACATCATGTTTTTTACTAATGTTAATTATCATAGAGCCTTGGTCTTCACTGACATAGTAGTGTTTATTGTTAGTTCTGCATTTCGTAAGGTTAGGCTCGCTTAGGGCTATGAAGTCGCATTTTTTCTCAAGTGCCACTATAAGGGCCATGTCGTGGGCACTGATGCTCCTGTTTGTATTTAGTTGGAGGACTGTGAATGTTGTTGCCTATTTGTCACCGTGTCTCTTTGTCTCATTTTAATCTTCTTTCTGGCTGTAGTTAGAGCTTCTTGGAAGAACTTGCATCTACCACTGCCTGATGAGTGGCCTTCTATGTTGCACAAAGGACAGAAGGCTTTGTTGGAGCAGTTCTTTGCTATATGACCATCTTGAGCGCAGCTGTGGCATTTGTGACTTCTGTCAACCCCGCTGCATTTCGCTGCTATGTGGTCATGTGCCCAGCAGCGGTAGCATTTCGAGATATCAATCCTTTGTTGGACGTAGCAAATGCTTAATCCTATTCTGACTTTGCTGGCTTCCAAAGTTCTTATTGCATCTTTCTCGTCGAGGACAACAGTAGCAATCTGGTTACCGTTCTTCATGGGTCTGAGGGATCTAATTTCCAGTTTTTTTGGAGCCTGAATCATATTTGTGTTCAGTATCGCAGTCCTAATTTCTTCTATGTCTGCAATACTATCGATTTCTTTGATATGTAGAACATGCTTTTTGATATTGGTGAATGCCTTTACTTTTTTGTCCTGTACTATATCTTTAATTGTTTTTGAAATTTCATCTGCGTTTTCATTAACCTTTACTAAAACATCGCCTTTATTCGTTTTCCTTACTCCTTTTATTTTCTCTAGAACATCACTTCCTTTTAAGCCATGTTTTAATTGCTTTAATACGTTTGCATATGAGTCTTGATCTCCTTTAATGACTATACTTTCCTGCTTTTTCTTTTCTGTTTGTTTCCTCTTTTCTCCTACCGCTTTAATCCTTTTTGATCTTTCTTAATTTGTCTTGGTCTGGCTGGTGGGAGGCTTTCGCCGTGGCTAGTTACCACCCTACCGACAAAGACGTATCGCCAAGCGATTTAGCGTTCCGGTACGATGTCGTGTAGAAACCGAAAGGGGTGTGGATTTTCGTCCCACTCCTAACAAGTAAGCCCGCCTCCATCTTAGACTGCATCATCACTTAACATCAGGTGTGATAGCAGTCAAGGGCCAACTTGTTGTCGATAAAAAAAAACCCTACTGGCAAAGACACACCGGGATGATTCTTGTAGAAACCATTTGAATGTATATAATTAAAAAAATACCTTTTCCAAGATTGTCTGCTACCGTCTTGGACTGCATCGTCACATCACATCAGATGCGAGCGCAGTCAAGAGCTAATTGACATTGAATGAAATGACACTGAGTAGATTGAAATGAAATGACTTTTTTGTTACGGGTTAAAAGTATGGGGAGAAAATAAAATCATCTAATATGTATTTAATAACATATTTTATTAAAAATTTAAATATAGGTACATTCCTAGGCCTTTTGCGCTTTTAATGACTATTTACGTATTTCATAGGTTCCGTGATAACTGACAAAAATAAAAATAAATACTTTTCCCCTTGACCTAAACATGCTATATTTCTCGCTTTAGTACATTACTCGTACTATTTCCAAACTTTGAGAAAGGCTCGTGAAAAAGGTTGTAATAATTGTTCAGTAAAACTACCAGCCGTCACCTGTGATAACATTCAAGTGTAAACCCTCAACCACTACTGTTTAGTAACATAACGCATTTGTCAAACGATTCGCTTTTGATATGGTCTTCAGTAATATCAAGGGCCGGTTCATCACTATTGGACCACCAGACGCTGCCACTTGCTCCTTGCTTGTATGCTTCCACGACTGCTTTGGCTGCTGATTCTGGCCTAGATATTAACAGAAAGCTATAAATTTGCAAGACCATAGTTGACTCCACACTTCACATGGCGGTAATCTCATGAGTAAGGTCCAAGTATTTTGACATCGGTACTTTTTCTTATTCTATTAACGAGATTATCGTCATGTGAAACAGTAAAATAATATTATTATGTAAAATATTGTTTCATACCTTTGAATCTTAAAATTCTTTAAATTGAATATAGTTTTCCCATCAAATACTCTTTTAAAATTTCCTAAAATAGGTGTATCAGTGGCACCGAAACACACGGTTAATACACGCACTCCACTGCTCGAAAAATTTTTGTCATCCTGAAAAAAAAATATTCGTAACGAACAGTTCTCTTTGAATTTGATCATTTTAGGCTATAATTATGGGACATCTATAAACCAATAAAATTATTATTATAAAAACAAAAAACCCGACTGCTTAGAAGTTATGAACTGAAAAGAGAAAAATAAGGATCACTATATCTGTATAAAATTCTAAATACTTTATGGTGCTGCAAACAGGGACAAAATACTTTAACCTGCGGGGAAAGAAAGATCTACCAAAACTACGTTTGCCCCCGCCTGCAACACCATAAAGTATTTAGAATTTTATACAGATATAGTGATCCTTGTTTTTCTCTTTTCAGTTCATAACTTCTAAGCAGTCGGGTTTTTTGTTTTTATAATAATAACTTTATTTGAGACTTTTTAGTTTTAGTTTATGGTATAGAAATGAGACGGTACACTTGGTACACTTTTTGCCATTTTTTGTTAAAAAAGTAATATGAACATGATATGATATTTATATTTTTGAAATGGTCTTTTTACGACCTTTCAATTGGTACCCATATTGCTAAGATTAGAGAAAAAAATACACACATCCCCCCCTTTTCCCCCATTTACAGCCGCTATTTTGAAAATTTATATAGCCTATGTCACTACCACTATTTTGATAAATTCAACGATACCTCACATGTCAAAATCCGTTCAGCCGTTTAGGCTGTAGCGCGTGCCGAAGAAATGGACATACATACATACATACATACATACATACATACATACATACGCTCGAAAAACATAACCCTCCTTCTGACGCAGTCGGGTAAAAAGGTTTATTTGCCCCATAGAGAGATGTCGTAAGATTTTGCTCTACCCCCTTGCGATCGTTCCAATTATCCTTAAGTCTTAGTTCGAAACCTCAGAGTAAGTAAGTAGTAAAGTTACCTCTGGCCTCTGGAAGACTCCCGGTAAGAGACTGCCGCAAAGTAATCTTAACAACAACAGCTCCAGAATTGAGCAAACATTTTGACGTGGGATTAATTAATATAACATCCGGGATTCATCCCGGCTATTATAATTTTTGAAAATAAACGTATATTTTTAAAAATTATAATAGCCTAAAAGTGTTGTTAATCGTCCATAGATTTTTTAATGAAATAAAAATTATATTAATTCAAGAGTTGAAATATCAAATGCAAGTAAAACGAATGGTAATAAAAAATTATAATTTTGTTTTAGCGTCAAAGTCTTGTTTTTTCGTTTTGTTTTTGCTAAAACGAGCAAAGGTCTTGACTCTACTACTTAATAACTTTAATTAACTTAGATAAGTTAATTAATTTTTTATTTCTCTTATTATTTAGGCAATTTTTAAAACATAAATTTTTTTGAATTTATTAAACCTTTTGAGACTAAAAAGAAAAAAAAACAGTAGTCAACGTTTAATCTAGCAGATATGTATTAAACTCTCTATGATTGGCTGGACTGGATTGAATTAGACGGCCGAGTGGCGCAGTGGCTAGTGACCCTGCTTCTGCGTCCTAGGCTGTGGGATCGATTCCCACGTCTGGAAAAATGTTTGTGTGATGAGCATGCAGGTTGTCCAGTGTCTGGGTTTTTATCTATATGTTATAAGTATGTATGTATAATATATATAAAAATATTCATCCGTTATCATAGCACCCACAACACAAACTACTTACGAGTAGGTACGCTTACTTTGTGGCTATATAGCGATGTGTGTAATTGTCTTATAATATTGATTAATTTATTTATGATTGCATCTGAGATTTGTGAATCAATAATTTTTTGTTTTTTTTAACATGTTGTAGTTATACTTACACCCAAGCAAGTGCTGAATTTAAGCACAGCGCTTTTGGTTGCACTATAAATCGGAACGGATGGAAATTTCAGCAAAGCTGCGCCTGAGCTGTAGTTTATGATAGTGCCACCTGATCCACCTCTCTCTTTATGCATTATTTCCCATGAATATAAAGAACTTCTTATTAGAGACGTCTGGAAATAAAAGAAACAAATATCATATTACAGGTATAATGTATATCTCAAAGGGTGATAGGCCTTTTCAACGAAAGCTTTCAGGCGGACGAACAACTTTACTATCGTCATATTCAAGCCTGGTTAAATAAAACCAAATTATCATAATGCAGGTACCTAAATTTTACTTGGTTACTTGGTGGTAACCGTATGGAAATCCGTTATAAGTTCAGTAGTCTCTGAATTCACCGCGAATAGACAGTCAGTCGCGGCGGCGAGCGGGATGTTCATTGATATAATATGTAATGAGAGTGACCTAAGCTTACGTGGCATTTTTATGACTTATGCTTAAGTACCACACTTCTAAAAAGTTTATTGAACATAAGAAGATTAATATTTTGCAGATAATAAATAATTCATACTAACATTATAAATTAGAAACAAAGTTAAACGATTCATCAACTCTATCATAATTTGAATAAGTGTTCCTAGGGGTACCGAAAGAATTATAAAACTACCTTTTACTAATACTACTACGGAAAAAATAGTGTAGAATAGTAAAATAACTGTAAGACAGATAATTATCTGGCAATTAGCGTGTGTCATCTATAAAAATAAATGTATGTCCGAGCAACGCTGTGGTGAATAATTTTAATAGTGTTCTGCATTATCCCTTCTACAAATAAACGTAAAGATTCAACGATTCATTCGAGTCCTTATCTCCTGGGGATGCTCCAGTTTCGGATCGAATCATATCTGGGTGTCGCTTGGATTCGTCGGACTTGCGCAGACAATAGTTAAGTAAATAAACTTTTCAATAGAATCGAATCGATCTATGACCTCACCCTGTTAAGTCTAGTCTCTTAACAGAGAAGCTATTCAAGTTTATCATCAACATAAGTATGCTAATTAAGGAGAATTTATCATCAGATATTATTACTGTACTGATAATTACAAAATGACTACTAGTCGATTACTGCTTACTACTAATTGACACGCGCGTCCTGTGAGGCTGCTTCTAATGTCAATGACCTTGAACAATTACTATTATTATTGCCGTCTTAATATAAGGAGATATTAGGTTCGGAAATCGTTAGTTATTCACCATTTACGCAGTTTTATACGACTTCAAAAAGGAACTTCCCAATTCGACCGTATAATTTTTTTCTTTAATAGTATTTATCCTGTATCGATTTTTCTTCGTGGTTTTCACCTACTCAAAAACGAGAGAGATAACTTAACTTATAACTTTATCGCACAAATGTTACCTAAGTTTCAAATCAAGGGAATACGTAATTTTGGAGCTAGCAATTAAAACGTAACAAAAAGAGGTTTCGAAGTGAGTTTCTGTCGGATCTAGATGATTTTGTTGACTCGTCGGTTTTTCATGAAATGTAGAAAAATAAGAAAAATATTGACGATTACTATAGTCAAATCTTTTAGAAACTGAAGATTTTTTTAGTTTTAAATAAGTACCGATGTATTTTCGCGACCTTTAAAACTAATTAAATTCAAATTCAAAATTACGCTTTTCAATCGAACTTTTTACTTCATAATAGGTATCTTTATTAAATTTCGATGATAATGTTTTCTGGTTTAATTCGCTTAAAATACTCTCTTGTTTATTTCGTATTGCACCTTTAGTCAGCCTGTTTGAATGGTCCACTTTAAGCTACACTTTTCTAAGATGAGATTCAAAGCTTGATTCAGTCACGCGACTGACTGACAAGACAAACAGAGAACGTTCCTATAGCATTCTTTATCAGATTGTATAAATTACAGGAAATACTATATTATAGTAATTAGTAACCTCGTCAGATCTTACAAATTACAGTAAATACTCTATACTCTGTCTTTTTTGAATTAACAATAAATGGCTATGTGGTTAGGTTATGCAGTAGAAGTGGGCATAAGAGTTATATCAGCAAAATCTCGAATAGTAAACTCCATTGCACGAGTGTCCAACGCTGCTCTAACTGTATCTTATCAGAGTTGGGAATGGACAATAGTTCGAGCAGAGAAGGCAAGCTTTGACTGATCACAAAGGATACCCTTACGAAGGCCTACACTTGCGTCGCACGTCTCGGACTTCTGTTCTGTTCTCTCTGCCACACGATGGACCCGGTACGGTGAACCCATGGAATGCTAAGATATTCATCTCACCATTACCAGATGGTACAGATTTGAAAAAAGCTCAAATATCATTGACTGTTTCGTTGGCCTAGTGTTCGGTGAACCCATGTTGTTACGATAATGAGGTCATAGGTTCAAATCCTGAGTCGGGTTGTGGAATATTTTTGAATTTTTTTCTTCTAAGAAAATATTAGTAAAAGCCAAACTAATACTACTTAGTAAAAGCTAAACCCAAAGTTGGAAAGTTGTGGGTGCCTCAAAGACCACGTTAAGCCGTCAGCGTCGGTCCCAGTTACTATCATCAACATCTGATAGCGATCGTTGATAAATTAAACATAATATCACTACCCTAAGCCCGCTAACCCACGTAGGAGCAGTGTGGTGGGTCGACGATCTATTACCGGGGGGGTTTTAACTAGGGGCTGGTTATATTTACATGCTCTAGATTTGTAAGAAAATATGCATGACTTACTACATTAATGTTTATTGACCTCTCGAAGGTCTCAGGACTATCGTCCAGAATACCAGCATTGTTCACAACCACATCTATGTAACCAAAGCGATCCTGAACTGTTTTGAATGCTCCTATCAGAGTTTGTTTGTCAGTGACGTCGCATTTCATAAACGTCACTTTATTATCTCCATACTTCGTGTTCAATTCATTTTGTAAAGCATTCCCAACTGCTTCTGCTACATCCAATATTGCTACATGCTAAAAATAATTGAATTATTCATATATAAGCTGTTTTAGTAATTAAGTGGTATTCTTAAAATACTCTAGTCAGCAAGTTCAAAAACGTGAAAAATAGAGATAAAAGTCCTAAAAATATGGACGATGGCTCATTCGATTCGGAATCACCTCTAGAAAAATGTTTTTGAAGTATTTCGGTGCAGGTTAAAAATATTAACAAAATAAGATGAAAAAAATGATATTTCGTTTTTTGTTAATAACTTAAAAAATCTTAACTTTTAAGCAATTTTGAAAAAAGTTCGTTAAAGAGGAGGAAATTTCTAATAAAAATGTCCTAGCTTTTGGAACTTTATCTCCATTATTTATAATTTTAATTAGACGTTGAAAATTGCGCTCCGCGCGGCTGTTACGGCATTCGCGCGCCGCCGCTTAATAGAGTTTAGCAATAAAAATAATTTTTTTATAACATAAAATGTTTTGTGATTTTTAAAATTTAAAAAAATTCTAGTATCTTCTTAACACTTGAAAGAATCGAGCCCTGAAGAAAAAAAAGTTTAATCATCATTTTTCAAAAAGTTATTCAATTGTTAACTAACAAATATTTTCCCAATCTCCACTGGCATAAACACTGAAATGAAAGGTATAAATAATTGACCTAAAAATTTTAAACTTCGTGGAGCCCTTTTGATATATGTACTTTATAAGATCCTGCGGTAAAATTTCATAGAAGTTTATTAATTTGTTAATTATGATTTTTTAAATCTATTGAAAAAAAGATTTGTAATTTTTCAATAGTTATAACTAAATAATTTTTTGAATTAAATATTTAGTATTTACTAAGGTAAGGTGTACTCGAAATTTTCCGTCCACATTTACACATACTTTAGCTAGAGCTTGAAATACTATTTTAGTTCCATTGTGCAAAGATAAAATGACAGCGTTTTTGAACAAGAGTAATGAACAAAATATTGCTAAATACCTTTACTCCTTCCTCTAAGAAACTGATCACTGTACATGCACCAATCCCGCTGGCACCGCCAGTGACTAAAGCAACTTTACCGTTCAAACTATGTGCCATCTCGAATCAGTATAAAATAATACTGATAGATACTTTTATAAATAGTATTTGCGTACTAGTCCTTGCCCATAGATTCGCGCGCGAATTTATTGCGCGTAATCTTTTTTAAACGGCTTCAAAAAAAAGGAGTTTCTCAATTCGACAGTATATTTTTTTTTTTTTTTATGTGTGTTCGCGCATAACTTCGTCGTTTATAAACCGATTTTGATAATTCTTTTTTTGGTGGAAAGTAGATAGTCCGGTGGTGGTAACATGACAAGGAAATCAGGATCTGATGATGGGATCCTGGAGAAAACGAGGGGAACTTTCAAAATTTGTAGGGACAATAAGTACGTTTGTTAACTTTTCCGGTAAGTATTTAAAAGCACTACAATTTGATGAAGGTCTGGAGTCGATCTGATGATGGAGCCGATCTATATATAAGAGAACTCCGTAACGTTTTACAGTAGCTACCTTGTGTTTGGGCTCGATTAATTTGTCCCAATGAGAACTTTACATTTAGATGGGCTGTGACTGCCATTGAGGGTCTGGTGATGAAGACGAGGGACAGCTGAGGGAGCTCTTTAACGGTTTACAGTAGCTACCTTGTGTTTGGGCTCGATTAATTTGTGTCAATGAGAACTTTGTATTTAGATGGGCTGTGACTGTCATTGAGGGTCTGGCGATGAAGAAGAAGCACAGTTGAGGGAGCTATTTAACGGTTTACAGTAGCTACTTTGTGATTGGGCTCGATTAATTTATGTCTCAATGAGAAGTTTGAAAGGTTATAGTTTCCAGTTAGTTTAATGTTTACTATGTCATGATCCAATGATGAGATCTACGAAAACTCGAGGAACCTCTTCAAACTTTATATGCACTTTTGCAGGGACGTCGGAATGTTATAAGTAGCTAGTGAATATTGGTACTTATGGTTTAGTTCGAGTAGGTTTATTAGTATGTTCGTTGTTGATAAGGCACTAAAAAGTATGAAATAAAAAAATTTTAACAAAAAAAAAAACGCCTTCAAAACGTACTAAAAAGTAAAAAATAACTACGTCATTTACTTACTTTAATTTACTTAATCACATCTATGAAGTCGGTGCCACCCGAGTTTTCTACTTTAAAGTCTTTACCTAAACTTGGATGGCACCGACTTCATAGATGTGATTAAGTAAATTAAAGTAAGTAAATGACGTAGTTATTTTTTACTTTTTAGTGCGTTTTGAAGGCGTTTTTATTTTTTGTTAAAATTTTTTTATATCCAACGAAGAAAACGGAGGAGATTCTCAATTCGACTCGTATATATTTTTTTTTATGTATGACCACGCATAACTTTTTGCAGAGTTGTCCGATTTTGATAATTCTTTTTTATTAGAAAGGGCATACTTCCAAGGTGGTCCCATTGTCATCATGTTAGGCTCTGATGATGATATCCTGGGGAAATTGAAGGAACTCTTCAAATTTTGGAGGCACGCTTACAGCGATGTCGGTTTTTGTCTCGGTATCAGTAGCTTTTTGGCTGCTAGTGCCGTATAATATAATATAATATACCATGACAGTATAGTACGAGTACGTTACATGGCGATAAATCACTAAAAAGTAAGAAATAAAATTTTTTAACAAAAAATAAAACCGACTCAAAACGCACTAAAAAGTAAAAAATAACTGTGTCATTTAGTTGCTTTAATTTACTTAAGCATATCTAGGAGTCGGTGCCAGCCAAGATTTATTCTTTAATTAGCTTACCTAGAACCGACAAACTGCTTTACTACCTAAAATAAATGTTCCTTAAACTTGGCTGACACTGACTTCATAGATGTGCTTAAGTAAATTAAAGCAACTAAATGACAGTTATTTTTTATTTTTTAGTGCGTTTTGAGTCGGTTCTATTTTTTGTTAAAAAAATTTTTCTCATCCGTATAAAGCTTTCGCCCGCGTCTCCAATTGTGTACTATCTACTTCTCCATGTAACCGAGTTCTACTACTGGTTACAGTACCACTGGAAAGTAACATTTTGCAGAAACAAATCATATGACAAATCAATAAGTTTTAAAGTTGAATGTCTTGGTACAAAAAAAACTGATCTAAAAGGACATACATTTTTGAGCATTTTTTGAAAGTGCCGGCCCACGAAAAAAAAACAGTGCATCTCGTTAGAACTTGCCATTTGCGGCAATACTTAATACGGCAGCAAAGTTGTAGGAGTGCACCGAGAGAAGTTATGCAGGTTTGAAGATTCATAATTTTCATACATTTTATTGATTTTTAAAAATATCCGCCGACAATAAAAAATGGCACGTATCGTTAAAGGCCCGTTCGAATCTTTTGTTAATGTATGGAACCTGAATGTTTTCCTTTATTCAATATCATAAATACTTATTTCCTATGGATTATTCGAAATTGTTGTTAGAGTGTACAAACGTACTGACATTACAATTGTATAATATACGTTAGTAGTGGGGTTGACCTCATCCTACGAGATGTATTAGTTCCGTTCCTACTGTACGAGTCTACCATAATGAGTATGGCCAGCAAGATCAACTTCTCAGGTAGGTACGTAGGTAAGTTTATCTAATCAATTATCATATATATATATTCTAACTAGCAAACGATCGTGCCTGCATTACGTAGTATTGGAACTTTCCAAGACCACAGAAAAAAATAATACGTGACTTTAAAAAAAAATTATAACAAATACCTAATTTAAAAAAAATAGATAATGTGCGATTGCGTACTTTTTTAAAAGTTCTTTTTAAAACTTGCGTTGTAAGTATGTTTGTTCGGGTGGAATCTTTGAGCTCAATTTTGAAGTAGATACCTTCAACCGCTTGAGCTGAAATTTTGTAAACACGTTTACTTTGGATGACAATGCATGATATAGTGTGTGACATCATTCTAAATCTAATATGGTGGACCATACAAGATGGCAGAATAGATATTTTTAATGCATTTCGACAATCTATACTAAAATTATAAAGAGGTAAAGTTTGTTAGTTTGTAACTTTGTATTTTTTTTAAGTTTGAATGTTTGTAAATGGATATGTTGGGGTTAATCTTCGAAACTACTGATCTGATTTAAAAAAAAATCTTTCGCCAGTAGAAAGTTACATTATTGGGAAGTGTTATAAGCTCTATATTATATTTTTATTATATATATTCGCCGAATTATCGAAGTTTTTGTTGCGCAAATCGGACCAAAAAATATATTAAATCGGTTTTATCCGCATGCGCTGCCGTAACTATTGAGTATAATTGAAAACAATGTATGAAAACTTTATATATCTTAAAAAGTTCTACAAAAAAGTCCGCGACACAATATATATACTACTATCTTTTATATTTTAGCAGATATAGAACTTTTTGTGTTTTAATAAATCATTTAATTCGTATGCTTACGTTTACGTCTTTATTTATACAACTAAACTTAAATCCTTATCAAAATAAATTATTTAATAATCACAAGGATATTATAGAGATACGATTTGCCTTTTACAGTATGTTATTTAGTTATATAGATTAGGAGATAATACAAAATTTTTAAGAAGCGCACTATTGCTGCTATAAAGTCCAAATTCAATTAAACTCCTCCATACTACATTATACGTACTGAATATATAAAGCGGAAGAGTATGTTTGTTTGTTTGTTTAATGATAATTAATCACTTGATTCAGCTTTCAAACTGAAATAAGTTTGACTTGTGTATTTTAGCGAGATAGGCGTCATCAGCATTGATCTGCAACCTGTCTAGGAGGAGGACAACTCCAAAATCAAACTCGGAACTGTGTTTCTCCAGTACTTCCAAGCTGAAATGAGTGGCGCATTCTCCTACACACACAAGTCAAGGATAGTCTAGTAAATTGATCTCGAAAAACTGTCTGTTTAGATCTAAATATTATTATACCATCCTATATAAACAAGACAGGAGGGCTACCTAAAAAGCTAGGAATATTCACAGGGACCAATGTTGTTGCGTTACAATGTAGATGTCTCCAAAGGTCTGGTGAATGGTGCCATTGGACATATTACAAAAACTATATGCCATGCTTCCGAAGAGCACAAATGTAGGACACTGATATACCATCCGTCCATATAGACTTTGGTAAAGACGAAGTCCACCTAATTCAGCCCAAGGCAGTGCAATTTCCAGCTAAATATAGTCACCGAATCGCAGAACAAGAATGCTGCACATTGTATTATGTTGGGCTTGTACAGCACACAAAATGCAAGGTAGCACTGTTGACTACGCCGTTTTTTACTTTACTTACTGGTCTTTGGTCTTTTTTTCGGCGGTAGATAAAAGATTAACGAAAGAATAAAATTATTTTGAAGACATCGGAATATTATTTCAAAATCCCGCATCAACAGTTCAGAAGTGGTATGCTGGGAAGCATAATAATCTTGTCTAGCTTTCATAATAAACAAAAATAATTTAACAATCCGACATGCAGATCTTGAGATTAGTCCGTTGAAACAAACGAACAAACTTTTTCGTATATTACATAAATATGGTCTGCGTGCCAAATAAATTAAACAAAGATCGAATTCTCAAAGAATATATGTACCAAAATGTTGACCCCTATTTAGTACGTATAACATAACACGGATAAATAAAGCCCCAAAGTAAGAGTAGATAGCTTGTGTTATGGGTACTATGGTAACTGATGAATTTATATATATTATACATAAATACTTATAATATATAGATAAACACCCAGACACTGGAAAATATCCATGCTCATCACACGAACATTTTTCCAGACGTGGGAATCGAACCCACGTCAGAACGCAGAAGCAGGGTCACTACCCACTGCGCCACTCGGCTAGCCGTCGGCCGTTGGATGATGCTTTTTAGAAATTTTGTAATATCTCCGAAACTATATTATTAATTATCATACTGTAAAAGACAAATCTTATATAATTAATCTCATTATATCTATAATATCCTTGTCATTACTAAATAATTTGTTTTGATTAATGTGGACTGAAAGATTTCCCTTTTGTTCAAATACAGTATGTAACCTGTCCCAGACTTGCTTAGCATCTGTACAACTAAGTACTTGTAATATTGTTTTATCTGCTAACCTGTCAACAATGTTTTGCGACTTTGCGTCGCTGTCGGAACCATCCACGATACCTAGGACATCTGCTGTCCCACAGTACCAGACAAGGAGGCGACCGACACAAGCGACACCCAGGCGGGGGACTTGCATCGACCGAGTGGTAGCGGGCGGCCCGAAACACACAGTGGCTGCCCCTCCGCCGGGAACGTCGTCCCACGCCCGGGTCCCAGCTGTAAAACGGAAGCCAAGGTGTCTGACTCTGACCAAAGCCAGCCGGCCGAGCCCACCACTAAAACAACATTAGACGCTGACAACACTCCCGCCCTGCGTCAGCAGCGCCCCGCCGCGCCCCGGCATACCCAACACCGGAAGGCGCGGAACGGTGGCGCAGCTGGCGATAAGGGCGGCGACCCCGGCGCCTCGTCGAGCCAGTCTGCGCAAAAGCGCGATAGGCTCGATGACACCATCTCGCCAAGGGGCAAACATAAACAACAAAAAACGGATAAAAATCAAAGACCCAAAATATCCTACGCCAGTGCGGCGCAACCACACCTTAGTGTGGCCTTCGCACTCTCACCAAGAACCGACATGACCCAAGCAGAAGCTGACGCTCTGCAGGGTCAAATCCAAACTGAAATTTTCGAAACATGTTACAGGGACCCGATACCAGGAGTCCCCTTGACACAGGCACCCGTCTTCAACGGTAAGGCCTACCTTAACCTTAGCGAAGGCGTGCTGAAGCTGTGGTGTGGAGACGACCTCGCCCTTGAGTGGCTGAGGGCGGTCCAACCTCTGCTGAAGTCGCCCCGTGAAGGCACCACACTAGAGCTGATCCGACAATGTGACATACCCGTCCGTGTCAAATCAGCTTTATTCGTACCAGGATACAATGGGGAAATTGGGAAACTTCACAGGATCCTGTCCCGCCAGAACCCAACATACAACGTCCACACGTGGACGTTATACAATTTCATCAGAACAACGGGTCGTACTCCGGGGGTCTTTCTAGTTTTGGGAATACCCCAGGAGAACATTGAGACCATACTCGACAACGACAGGAGGGTAGGTTACTCTACTGGGAGGATATACGTGCGGTTCTACGATGGCGCAGAATTGTGCGACATACCACCCAGCGGAGCCCCCAAAACACATGACGTACACACGAACGGTGACAACCACGCACCGAAACCAACGGTTCCCCAACACGTTCCTCCACCCGCCCCGGCGCCTGAAGTGACCCAACAGAGCGAACCGAGCCCAGGACCGAGCGCCGGACCGAGCGTTGCATCACCAAGCAATGATATGCAATGGGACAAGGCGCCGGAGGCGGACGAGTCGGATCTCGAAATGGAAACTGAGGACACTGAAGACGAGGAGGACACGGTGGAGCACATCCCACTGCACGAACTCCTTGACAAATGGGTCCCCAGGGATCATTAACCTGCTCGCAGGACCACACCACACCTACCTTACCCATTGTCACCAACCAATCAAACCCCCCCCCACCTTTTTATAACCCAAATACGATACCGACAATGAAAGTGTAAGTATTCAAAACAATATACAACATATTACCTATAATACAAAAAACAAGATTAAAATAATACAAACAAACCTCCAGCACAAACAACTTGCAACAGCTACGCTACGAGGACTCTTGGAAGTCGAAGTCAACACGATAGTCCTGATCCAAGAGCCGTGGGTCAGGAAGAATCAGATTTGCGGCTTCAACAGCAACAATGGTAAGATACTATATGACAGTAAACAAACACCGCCAAGAACAGGAATCTACATACCTCGCTGCATCAAAGCGACATTACTAACACAATACTGTTTCAGAGACCTCACCACGGTGAGGTTACAGAACGGAATTCAGCACAGTGATGCCGAGACCAGACCACTGGTCCTAGCATCCCTCTACCTACCCATAGAGGAAGAACCACCACCAAAAGAAGTCATGGACCTCATAAATCACTGTGAGGACGAAAACACAGACCTAATAATATCGGTCGACAGCAACGCACACCATACCTTATGGGGATGCACTGCAAACAACAAAAGAGGTGAGATACTAATGTCTTACTTACTAACAACTAACCTAAATGTTACAAACACAGGTACCGAACCCACGTTCGTCTCCAGCAGATACCAGTCCATAATTGACCTAACGCTAGCATCAAACAGTATCGTAGACTATATTAAAAACTGGCATGTCAGCGATGAGCTGACACTATCCGATCACCGTCGAGTAAGATACGAACTAGAGCTAACCACAACTCAAAACACACCTTGGAGGAATCCAAGGAAAACGAACAAGATAAAATACAAAAGACTGCTGAATACAAGTCTAAAATCTACGAACACAGCAGAAAACAGACAGCTTACCACAACACACCAAATAGACGAAACAGTGTTAAACATAACGAAAACAATCAAGCAATGCTACGAAGAAGCATGCCCCACTTGGAAACCAACAACTAAACAAGCACCAAGAAGCAATTGGTGGAGTAAAGACCTTGAAAGGAAAAGACAAACCCTAAGACGACTATTCAACAGAGCGAAAAACACCAGGGACGACACGGACTGGGACAACTTCAAATACTCCCAGAACGCATATAAAAAACTCACAAGGCAAAGAGAAGCTAAAACATGGCACTCTTTCTGCACAAACATAGAATCAAACGAAAAGGCTAACAGGGTAAGGAAGATACTGTCTAAGGACAAAAATCTAACATTAAGCTCCCTGAGGAAACAGGACGGGAGCTACACCAAAAACGACAAAGAAATAAGCGAAATCCTCATAGAAACACACTTCCCGGGCTGTAGGATCCTGAATCACCTACAATGGGACAACGAATGTAGCTACAACCCAACAGAGACAGACTGGAATCTCGCTAACGAGATAGTCACACAAGACAGACTTCGCTGGGCTATCAACACCTTCCACCCCTTCAAGTCAGCGGGAACAGACGAAATCTTTCCCGCCCTACTACAGTGGGGTATGGAAGATCTAGTAACAGATCTAACAAAGGTTTACAAAGCATGCCTGGCCTATAAACACATCCCCGTGCCTTGGAGAGAGGTAAAAGTGGTGTTTTTACCCAAACCAGGCAAATCAGACTACACACAACCAAAATCATTCAGACCGATTAGTCTCACTTCATTCCTTCTAAAAACTTTGGAAAGGTTGAGTGACAGATTTCTACGCGATGGTGTACTAAAGCATACACCCTTACACCCTAACCAACATGCTTACTGCACAAGCAAATCAACAGAGACAGCACTACACTCCGTGGTGAGAAGAATAGAACACAATTTAGAGAACAAACTATCAACGCTAGGAGCATTCATAGATATTGAAGGAGCGTTTGACAAAACCACATTTAAGAGCATCGACAGATCTCTAGAAAGATACAAAGTACCGGACACCTTACGCAGATGGATAAACGCCCTCCTAAAACTGAGGGTCATCCAAATAGACATAAACGGTAAAACAAGAGGAATCGTAGCCAAAGGGTGCCCACAGGGAGGAGTCCTATCTCCACTTTTGTGGAACCTAGTGGTGGACGACCTAATTTCTAAAATGAACAACAAAGGTTTCCTAACCATAGGGTACGCGGATGATATCACAGTACTCATCGGTGGTAAACATGAAAACACATTGTATGAAATAATGCAAAACGCGCTACGAACGATAGAAAACTGGTGCAATACCAATGAGCTATCAGTTAACCCAAAGAAAACTGAACTGGTATTATTCACAAACAAGAGAAAACCAAATCTCAATAAAACTCCAACACTTTTCAAAGAAAATCTAAAGCTGTCAACAGAGGTAAAGTACCTAGGGGTTCTCCTGGACCAAAAACTAAACTGGAAAAGACACATAGAAACGAAAATACAGAAGTCCACCATCATCCTTTGCCAATGCAAACGCATGATAGGTAAAACCTGGGGCTTAAGACCACACATAGTGAAATGGCTATATACGACGGTAGTGAGGAGCTCACTTACCTATGCGTCCATAATATGGTGGCCTAGAACGCTACTAACCACAGCGCAGAAAGACCTACAGAAATTTCAAAGACAGGCATTGCTAGCCATCACCGGCTGCATGAACACTACACCAACAGCAGCTCTAGAGGCGCTAATGGGCATACCACCGCTTCACCTGCACATACAAGAGGAGGCGAAATTAACAGCCCTCAGGCTAAAAGCCTGCCATCAATGGCAAGAAACAATCAGGGGCCATACAGGAATACTCAAGCTATCAACCATAGACAACTCGCCCCTGAGTTGGATATGTGACAAAACAACAAAACAGTATCTTATGGACAAACCCTACAAGGTATACATAGACGGAACCAATGGTAAGATGACAAAACCAGACGAAATAAACATATACACCGATGGCTCCAAAACGGTTACAGGCACCGGGGCAGGAGTCTACTGTCAGGAGCTGAACATAAACATTGCACAGGCGCTCGGCAGGAACAACTCAGTCTTCCAAGCTGAATGCGTGGGTATTACAACTGCGGCCATGGCTATGGTCGCTAGAAAGGTAACAAACTTTACTATCAATATACACAGCGACAGCCAAGCAGCACTCAAGGCTATAGACAAATACTGGACCACCTCTAAACTGCTGCTTGACTGCCACAATACACTTAGGAAACTCTCCAAAGAAAACAAAGTAACCCTGTCGTGGGTCAAAGGACACGACGGTAACCTAGGAAACGAGAGGGCTGACGAACTAGCACGACGTGCATCAACGCTGAAGGTCATAGGGCCAAACCCCATAGTTCCTATACCCTTCAGTGAATACAAAACTTGGCTACACAAAGACACTCATAACAAACACACAAAGATTTGGGCACAAACAACGGACTGTAAACACACCAAAGAGGCATTACCGAGTCTCAACACAAAACTTACCAAAAAACTTACACGGTTAACCCGCGCAAAACTCAGAACGGTCATAGGACTGATTACTGGCCACTGTCCATTAAACAAACACCTCTCACTTCTAGGTATGACCGACAGCCCATTATGCAGGGCTTGTCTGGAACACGACGAGACACCGATACACGTCATGCTCAGTTGCAGAGAGGTATCGGAACAACGTGAAACACACATTGGCTCCAAAGCAACACTCCATGAGGCAATTGGCGACCTGGGAGGCCTCCTAAGCTTCTGGAGCGAGCTCGGCTGGCTGGAGTGAGTCAGCGGGAGCCTACACCAAGGGACCCACGCACAACGGCCAATCCCTGGCCAAGTGCGGAAATACCCAGGGAAAGAAGAAGAAGAAGAAGAAGATCTGCTGTCCCAAGTAAAACCTTGACCCAGAACTTCCATGTCGCCCATTGCGTAGCATCACGAAGTTTAATTTCGTTAATGAGGATTGCTTCCATTTTGCACGCTTGACCACGCGACTGACTTCTATGATGCTTGAACGCACCGAATTTTACAGCAATAGCCAACCAATTTTTGTTTCAGGGTTTCAAGTTATTTAGGTGGTCGACTATTGTGCAAAATAAAATACTTTTATAGGATAAAACGTTTTATTACTTAAGCATTAAATTACACTCCATCTTTCTTGATGGAAAATCCAGACATCGGTTGCCGTAACAGAAAATCGAATAAAATAATTATACTTGGAGACGAATTAGTAAGAGGCGTATCGGGTGAACTACTCAAGAAGCGTCAAAACCAATGGAACGATGTGTATACTATATCTTCATTTCTAAAACCACATGCAACTGCAGCGCAAGTGCTAAGCAGCTGTGATGTTGTGTGTTGTGAATGACATTATTATTTTAGGAGTAGGATCGAACGAAAAGAACCCCTATGCTTTGTTATCAGAACTAAGTAATGCCTTATGTAAGCTAAAAAAATATCAAGTATTTGTATTAAATATTTACGAGAACCTTTATTTAAATGTCAATTTATTAAATAGTAGCATCCAACTGTTATGCAATGTACATAGTAATTGTAAGTTTCTCAATAAAATGGCCATCCGTCCGTATGACACTCCAATACAAATTTTACAAAAAATGTGCTTCAAAATTAATGTTGAGATAGACAGCTTGATGTATGAAGAGTATTATATCATTAAACCAAAAGCAAAATTGCCCATGCTATTACTTGCTATTAATGATGCCCATGCTATTAATGATCATATTAAATATAAGACAGAAAGTTCATATAACCATTACTAATTAAAAAAACGGTACAATACCTTTTTATATCAAAAATCAACCAAGTGCAAATTATATTCAAAATACTGAAGTCAGACTTATACAAAAAACAATTCCATACTTTTTTAGTAAAATGAAAAACAAAGAAACTGTATTTAGTACTGATATTACTGAAAATGTTAAAAATAAGTTTTTTCTTGAATACTTAAACTCAAAGATTACGTTATTGCATCAAAATATAGCAGGGGCCCTAAGTAAGCAACAAATATTTGAAATAACATTAGAGGATCTTGTCAAAAGTGTAGGAGACATTGATATAATTTGCTTGACAGAGACTTTTATGAAGCGTGGTTCCGAATCGAACTTAAATATTAAAAATTACAAATTGGTTGCTTCTTACTCAAGGACTTCGCAGCGAAGTAGTGGGAGTTGTATATTGGTAAAGAATCATTTGGAATTCAAACCTATTTCGCCTCCAGTCAGAGCAATATCTTACATAAATGTGAGTGCTGCGCAACTGAAATACCCTTATTTAACGCTATTATTGTTTGCATATATCGTATACCAAATTCTAATGTTAATATTTTTTGCAAAACTTAACAGATTTAACATTATCATTTCTCAAAAAGAATAAAAAGAACATTATTTTGTGTGGCGATTGGAATATAGACTTGTTAAATAAGAGCCCATCAGTGCAAGAACTCCAATCAGTTTTAAAAAACTGCAATTTAACTAATCACATTATGAGACCTACTAGGAACAAAACCTGTATAGATGTTATTGTTAGTAATATGCCCGATGTGAGAGCTGAATTACATTATGTCGGTTTATCAGATCATGAGACTTGTCAAACTATCACTTTTAAAATACCAAATAATAACAATAGTAAGATCAAATATCCATATTGGTTTGAATTAAGACGAGACTTCAATAAAGATAACATTAAAAAATTTCGTGAGTGTATGTCATCGCTGTCTTTTAATGAAATACTTACCAATGATAATACTAATAGTGCTTTTGAATCATTCCATGATACGCTTATATTGTTTTATAAGTTATGTTTTCCGTTAATTAAAATACGAATTAATCCAAACAATACGGCAAAATCATGGATCACCAAAGGTAAAAGAAAGTGTTGCATTCATAAAAGAGTTTTGTATTTATCGTACCGTTTATCAGCTGGTAATAAAAAAATTAATGAAGACAAATATAAGAAATATAATAAATTATTTAAAAAATGTATAACACAGGCGCAGAATTTGGCGAACTCGTAAGTACATTTTACAATCAAATAATAAATGTAGGGCTTCCTGGGATATAATAAAAAAATATACTGAATTAAAAATAGACTATAAAGTTCAGGAAATTAGTAGAATAAAATGTGACAATATTGAATATACAAATGCACATGACATAGCGGAAATATTTAATAACTTTTTTATTAATTTAACCAATAAAAAATGCCATCCATCCTCATTAGAAAATAACATTAGTAATAATAAAGACAGCATTTTTATTTATCCTACTGACGAATATGAAATATACAAAACTATTATGACACTTAATAATACAAATGCTACAGGGTATGACGAAATTAATACGAAGGTAATTAAAGCCTGTGCTAAACACTTAGCATTACCTCTGACTCACATAATTAACACTTCAATTTTAGAGGGTAAATTTCCATCCCAACTTAAATACTCATTTATTAAGCCAGTGCATAAAAAAGGTTCCTTAACCGAACTCAATAACTATAGACCTATAACTCTTATACCCATCATTGCCAAATTTTTTGAAAAAGTGATGCATAAAAGAATATATGAATTCAGTTCAAAACAAAAACTGCTAAATCCTCATCAATTCGGTTTTTGGAAAAAAGTTCAACGTCACTAGCTTGCTTTACCCTTACGAAATTAATTACTTTAAAAAAAAATTTTTATTACAATTCCTTCACTAATTAATCGAAAGGAACTTCGTTCCATCCGGGTGTCCCTTGACACCTCTCAACTTTTTGTAAATTTTTTTTAAATAATGATAATTGTAATATAATGATTGTTTGCATGCCTATTTGGCAGAATGTGCTAAGCCTTTTTAATTGCATGAACAACTTTGTATTAACACATTCTAGCAATAAATGAATTTCAATTTGAAAATTTGAATTTGAATTTGGAGGCTGAGCAAGAGATTACAGAGAGAGGTACCACAGAGACCTACTACTTGTCTACTGTTAAACCACAGACAACATAATATTTTAATATTTGTTGCTTTCAACACTAAATGACGCAGTTATTTTTTACTTTTTAGTGTGTTTTGAGTCGGTCAAATTTTTTCGCTAAATGTTTTATTAGAGATGAAGAAAACTATGCACACCTCGAGTAATTTTGAGAAATTAACGACATAAAACGAAAATTGAATTCAGTAATTAATGATTTAAATACGTTCAACTTATTGTCAATAATTTAATGATTTTTACCAAAAAGGAAAAAATTCGAATGTCGATTTTGCTAGGAGCAAATATCGATTTACTACTAAATATCGATTTAAAAAAAATCTTAGCCTAAGAAATCGATTAATCTGTGGACTTGATTCCAGACCGCTAAACAAAAATAAATTAAAAATAAAATGTTTGTATTTTTGGTCCGTGCTCAAAATTTTATTCAAGAAAAATATGAATATTACCATTTAAATATTTTATGAATGTGAAATTGTGAATAAAGTTTTATAATTAATAAAGTAATTTTAATGAATATGGTGTACACGGAAGAGTACCTCAAAGAGAAGCTCATCAAAGAATTGGACGCCGTTCACGTCGTAAGTGTGCGAACTGTCAACTTAGTAAATACGTGCCTTTCTGTTCGTGCGAGTCACTCATATAATATCGATTAGTTTGTTATTACAATTTTCACGTGTTTTCGGCGACGCGATGAGCAAGCGCGCGGACCCCGACCGGTTCACGGTGTCCAAGTACGTGCTGCTGCCCGGCCTGTTCCTCGCGCTGCTGGTGCGCTGCTGCGTGGCGGCGTACCCGTACTCGGGCCACCGCCGCCCGCCCATGTTCGGTGACTACGAGGCGCAGCGCCACTGGCAGGAGGTGACGCTGCACACGCCGGCGCGCGACTGGTACCGCAACACGACGCAGAACGACCTGCAGTACTGGGGGCTGGACTACCCGCCGCTCAGCGCCTACCACAGCCTGCTGCTGGGGTTAATGGCCGATTGGCTGGAGCCCGAATCGGTGCGCCTGTTCGCGTCGCGCGGCTACGAGAGCGAAAGCCACAAGAGCTTCATGCGATGGAGCGTGTTCCTCAGCGACCTATACTTTTACTTCACTGCTGTGCTGTGCCTGTGCATCGACCTGGAGCGCGTGGTGCCCGCCGCCGAGCGCTCCGTGTTCAAGCGCACAGACCTGGCCACGGGCCTGTGCCTGCTATACCCCGGCATCATCCTCATTGACCACGGCCACTTCCAGTACAACTGTGTGTCGCTGGGCTTGTTCTTGTGGGCCACCTTCTTTATAGTCGCTATTGAGAAAGACATACTGGCCACAGTGCTGTTTGTACTCGCTCTGAACTACAAACAAATGGAGCTGTACCACGCCCTGCCTTTTTTCATTTACTTGCTGAGAAAGTGTTTCATGAGTGTGTCCAACAAGGGCCGCAAGGCACATATGGTTCGCCGGTTCGTCATGCTAGCTTTCACGGTTCTGGGTACTTTTGTGATAGTGTGGTTTCCACTGCTTCACTCGTGGGATGGAGTACTCCAGATTTTGCACCGCCTGTTCCCAGTAAAGCGTGGAGTGTTTGAGGATAAAGTGTCCAATGTGTGGTGCTCTGCCAATGTGTTCATTAAACTGAAGTATGTTTACAACAATGAGGAGATGGTGCAGACATGCATCCTGTCTACACTGGTGGCTTGCCTGCCCTCGTGCTTGGACTTTTTCTTCAGAATCAACAGAAAGAAGTTTATTCCGTGCTTAGTGAATGTGTCGCTGGCATTCTTTCTCTTTTCATACCAAGTCCATGAGAAGTCTATCCTACTAGTGGCAATCCCGGTCACCCTTTACTTTCCTGAGGACCCGTTCATGTCATTTTGGTTCCTGCTGGTGTCCACATTCAGTATGCTGCCACTGCTGCTCAAGGATGGACTGCTGGTGCCATTCCTGTGCACCAGCCTCATCTATGCAAGCTTCTACAGCCTAGCGCTGCACCTGTCGGACCGTGGGACGGGCGCACTGAGCTTCCTGAGCGCCAGCACGGTGTACTCGGTGGCCAACATCAAGCGACACAATCGCGTGGTGTTGAAGCTGTTCAGCACACTGTTCTTCTTCTCGCTACAAGGCATGTTCTGGCTAGGCCTGGGGTCGCTGCTGGTGGCGCCGCCGCCACAGTACCCCGACTTGTTCCCGCTGCTCATCTCCATGTACTCGTGTCTGCACTTTGTGCTGTTCCTGGCCTACTTCACCTACAGCCAGCTGCAGCTGCCCGCCTGCCTGCCGCTGCAGCCCAAGCTGAAGAAGAACTGAGCAGATTGCACTGCCAAATGTGCCCAACTTTCTAAATATATTTTGACTCTATTTTTGTAGTTTGTTTGCTAATCCATACCTCACTTCCTTTTTGATTTTAAATCATGAAATACAGCCCAGTGACAGAAGAACAGACAGATGGTTGAATTCAGTTTTACCCTGTGGGTATGGAACCCTAATATCTATATTTATAATAATAAAACTATAACAGGTTCAATTCTGTATATTGAAGATATCTTTAGATTGATAAAAAACAAAAAACAGAACCAACTGAAAACTCACTAAAAAGTAAAAAATAACTGTCATTTAGTTGCTTTAAGTTACTGAAGCATATCTATGAAGTTGGTGCCTTTCTAATAAAAAAAGAATTATCAAAATCGGACCACTTTGTAAAACGTTATAAGTCTGGTCATACAAAAAAAAATATATATTGAGAACCTCCTGTTTTTTTTAATTGGTTAAAAATATAATGAATTTTTCATACTAATAACCTTCCCTTGACAAAGCTTTGAACACTTGTGCTGTGTGTTCTTAACCACTGACCAATTTATTTTTTATAAGATTGGCGTTCTCCAATCAAGAGTATTAAGAAGAATAAGACTGACAACTGCCCACTCTACCATGAGCCCCTGGGCCCTGCTGCGTCACAATAACATTCACCAGTTTAATTCATAATGTGTTTATTACAAGGATGTCTTAAAATGTCAATTAGAACTTTTTTATTTTCAGTTATAACTCATTTACATTACCTATGTTTCATTTGTTTATTATTTATTATACATAATATATCATAGGACTTGTTATTTCGGTTCCTAGATGACAATTTGAACAAAACCAAAAGGATATGCAAAAAAAAATATTATTATAAAAAACCTGACTGCTTAGAATTAATGAACTGAAAAGTGAATATAAAATATTATATACTTTATGCACCCAGGATATTGTTTGTTGATGTGAGAAAATCTATACTAATATTATAAAGAGGTAAAGTTTGTAAATAAAGTTCTGTCAGGCCTAATCTTCGGAACTACTGATCTGATTAAAAAAAATCTTTCACCAGTAGAATGCTACGTTATCGGTGAGTGTCATAGCCTATATATATTACATTTGTATTAAATATATTAACCGAGTTATCGTCGCGCAAGTCGGATCGCAAAAATCTGTTAAATAGACTTTAAGCGCGTACGCTGCCTTAATAAAACTATTGAAAATAATTTAAAGCAATGTATGGGGATTTTATGTATCTTAAAAAGTTCCACAAAAAAGTCCTCGACAGCATATATCTATCTTTTATATTTTAACAATGTATAACTTTGTGTTTTAAAAAATCATTTAATTTATATGCTTACGTTTACGTCATCATTTATACAACTAAAATTAAATCCATATCAAAATAAATTATTTAGTAATCACAAGGATATTATAGAGATAAGATTTGCCTTTTGCAGTACGTTAATTAGTTGTATAGTTTCGGAAATATTACAAAATTTCTAAAAAGTGCGACATAAATCATTTAATTCATATACTCAAGTTTACATCATTATTTTTACAACAAAACTTAAATCCTTATCAAAATAAATTATAAAATAATCTTAAGGATATTACTGAGATAAGATTTGTCTTTTACGGTGTATTAATTAGTTGTATATTTTCGGAGATATTACAAAATTTCTAAAAAACGCGAAAATGCTATGGCATATAAATTTAGTTGACCTCCTTAGTGTTATCATACGTACTGAATAGATCTCTATTCAGTACGTATGATAACAGCATTTTCATGATCGAAACATTAATACGGTGATGGATTTAGAATTCGATATTTGTTCAAATATCTATATTACAGTACATGGAAGAGTTTGTTCGTTTGTTTAAACACGCTAATCTCTAGATCTGCGTGTCGGATTGTAAAATTATTTTTGTTTATTCTGAAGGCTAGACTCAAGAGTGAAATATACTATATAATATCAAATTATACCCATAAACTTGTCATAAATATATATTGTTAATGTACTAAAATGTTTAACAAAAATGTAGATTTTTTAGTACACAGGACGGGACGGAGGAAAATCTTCACGGAAAACTATAAAAAAATTAAATTGAGAGAGAGAGCGGGGAATGTTTGGGCACTTCATATGAAAGTCTGTCTTTAAAATTGGAAGGGTATCTAAGAGATTTTCACGCGGACGAAGTCGCGGGCGATTGCTAGTCTATAATAAAGAGATAAGAATCACGAATGAGGCATCTTTGTGTTTATGGTTTTTCACACACACATTTTAATTTTTGCCAGCTTTGTAATCAAAAGGAAAAGCAACAATAATTAGTAAACCTTCATAAATGTATAAGTTCACACACAACTTCCAACCTCCGGTCCTGAGTCCTCTTCAGTTTTGAGGTACATTTTATTTTACTCTTCGATGTCAGGTACATTTTATTTTACTCTTTGGTGTCAGGTACATTTTATTTACTCTTCGGTGTCAGGTACATTTTATTTACTCTTCGGTGTCAGGTACATTTTATTTACTCTTCGGTGTCAGGTACATTTTATTTACTCTTCGGTGTCAGGTACATTTTATTTACTCTTCGGTGTCAGGTACATTTTATTTTACTCTTTGGTGTCAGGTACATTTTATTTACTCTTCGGTGTCAGGTACATTTTATTTCACGATTGACCGACGTAGTATAATGATATGCTTAATTCTGAAGGGGAGCCACATCGATTCGAGTTCAAGTCAAATTAGTTTTAGATAATAAGGTGACGTATCTCCCGTGTTTACCCGGCTGCGCGACGGAAAGCAGTGGTGATGTGGTTACCAGCCTATGTATGTAAGTTTGTATGTTCCTTTGAAGCACTCTACTGGGCCGATTTAGTCACGTACGTCCCCGCCTGCAGCACCATGAAGTGTTAAGAGTTTTATAAAAGAAAAAAAAATTTTTTTCTCTTTTCAGTTCATTACTTTTAATCAGACGGGTTTTTGTTTTTACAGTAATAATATCCATTATTTATGGGATAAATTGATATAACATTTATGTGCGCCGACGTCGCAGCCTGCGCGCATTGCGTAACAGTTAGCGCGGTCAGGGTCGCGCGCGCGATGCGCCAAGGTCGACGCTAATCCGTGCAGCGCCCCGCGCGCGCGCTCGCAGTACGTAGCAGTCACCGCTGCTTGCAGGAGGTGGTGGACCAGAGCGACGGCTGCGGCGGAAAGTTCTCGGCGCTCATCGTGTCCGACCGGTTCGAGGGCAAGCCGCCGCTCGCGCGCCAGCGCCTCGTGCACGCCGCGCTGCGCGACGAGCTGAAGAGCATCCACGCCTTCTCGCAGCGCACGCTCACCGCCGCGCAATGGGCGACGAGCCGGCAGTGACTGTGACCGCATCCGCGCCCGGCAAGGTGCTGCTGCACGGCGAGCACAGCGTCGTGTACGGGCACGCGGCGCTGGCGGCCAGCCTCGGCCTGCGCACCGCCACCACGGTCGAGCGCCGCCCGGCGGACGAAGCGCGCGCGGCGGTGCGCCTGACGCTGCCGGCCGTGGCACTGGACGAGCGCGTGCCGGCGGCGGCGCTGTGGGCGGCGGCGCGCGTCGCGGGCGCGCACTGGCAGCGGCCCGAGGCGCTGCAGCACGAGCGGCTGCTGGGCGCCGTGGACGCGCTGCTGGAGGAGCGCGCGCGAGCGTGGGCCGGCGCGCAGCGGGACGCGGCGCGCGCGCTGCTGTACCTGGCGGCGGGCGTGCTGAGCGACGCGCCGGGCGCGTTGCGCGTGCTGGTGCGCAGCGAGCTGGCCGTGGGCGCGGGCGCGGGCAGCTCGGCAGCGCTGGCGGTGAGCGCGGCGGCGGCGCTGCTGCGGCTGCGCGCGGGCGCGGCGGCGGACGCGCGGCTGGTGTCGGCGTGGGCCTTCAACTGCGAGCGCATCGCGCACGGCGCGCCGTCGGGCGTGGACAACGCGGCCAGCGCGTTCGGCGGGCTGGTGGCGTTCCGCAAGGGCTCGGAGCCGCGGCCGCTGCGGCTGCGCGTGCGCCTGCGCGCGCTGCTGGTGGACACGCGCGTGGCGCGGCGCACGAGCGCGCTGGTGGCGCACGTGGCGGCGCGGCGCGCGCGCTGGCCGGCCGCCGTGGACGCCGCGCTGCAGGCGTGCGGACACGTGGCGGACGCCGCGCTGGAGGTACCGACCGTGACTTTCGTTCGCGTGCGAACGGCCGGGTGGACGCGCGCTCACAGATGTCGTGTGCCAGGTGCTGCAGCAGCTGTCGGCGGGCGCGGGCGAGGGCGAGGGCGAGCGCTACGCGGAGCTGGGCGAGCTGTGGGGCGCCAACCACTGCCTGCTGGCGGCGCTGGGCGTGTCGCACCGCGCGCTGGAGCACGTGCGCGCGCTGGCCGACGAGCACGGGTTCGCCGCCAAGCTCACCGGCGCCGGCGGCGGAGGGTGAGTTTGAATTCTCGTTGAAATCATTTCATGTGTGGCTTCAGCAAACCGCAGTTGAACCTCGCGCTGCCGACAGGTACGCCATCGTGCTGGTGCCGCCGGCGGCCGACGAGGCGCGGCTGGAGGCGCTGAGCGGCGCGCTGCGGGCGGCCGGCTACCTCGTCACCGACGCGCTGCTGGGCGGCGACGGCGTGCGCGTGCACGACGCGCCCGACGCGCTGGACGCGCACGACGCGGCGGACAAGTAGCGCGTGCATCTCGCACGGATCACTATGGAATCAGACCTTTCTGTTGTCCGTCTCGTGTCTATTCGCTTTATGTAGTAAACAATATACTTATTAAAGGTGAATGGTAAGTGTTTATACAATGTAAGACTGTGTATGCGGCCCTTGTTATTAATTAAATGATATTTTTTGAGCAGAGATTTTATTTTCAAAACGCTTCATCCACTCCATTAGGTTTGAATAATACAAATTCAGCATTTTATTTATTTATTTAGTCCTCGGGTCCTGGGTTCACATTGCCCTGTAACTGAAAGGAGATGGCTCAAGATTTATATGAATAACTAGCAATCGCCCGTGACTTCGTCCGCGTGAAAACCTATTAGGTACCCTTCCAGACTTTCATACAAAGTGTGCTCTTTCCCCGCTCCCTCTCTCTATTTGATTTTTTTATAGTTTCCCGTGAAGCAACTGTGAACTACTGATCCGATTTGATAATTACACGCACGCGCATAAAGCCGATTTAACAGATTTTTGCAGTCCGACTCGCGCGACAAAAACTGTACAATACAAATATTAAGTACAAGCAATCGCCCGCGACTTCTTCCGCGTGAAAATCTCTTTAAAAAGTCTTTAAAATTAAAATCGTACCTACCATTTTAATTTTAGAGACAGACTTTTATATAATGCATATGTGCGAAGTAAACTGGAGTGTAACGCTGTAATATGGGATCCATTCGAAATAAAGTACGTAAATATGATTGAAAAAATACAAAAAAAGTTTATTCGTTGGTTGTACAGAAAGCAGTATGGGTACTCAGTAGGGTACCCTACTATATATCCAAGCCTCTTTCTGCTTGGCATGACTGGATATGAGAAATTAGAGTTGAGACGTAATGTAGCATTGCTACAGTATGTTTTACATTTAATTCAGGGCAAAAAATGTAACTCTACTTTGCTGGATTCAGTAGGTTTACATGTGCCAGGCAATTATGTAACGGCACGGCGCCGTCATTTGTTTGTCATAGCACATGCTAAAACAAAAGCAAGTCAGCATGCGCCGCTAGCTCATGCGCTGCGCCTGCTCAATGATTTCACAGGCTTAGACGGAGAATTAGACCTCTTCCACTGTTCACCGCCGGTACTTGTAAAAAGGCTCAAGTGTTTACTAGAGCAAAACAATTAGATATTTGTTTGTTATAGAGATTTTTTAATTTGATATATTTTTCTTTTTTTTCATTAATTTTTATTTTTATTGTGTTTCTTTTTTTTATATCTGTGTGTTATGTAAATTTGTGTTGTTTTTTTTTTTCTTTTGTAATCTGGAGAGACGAATTGGGAAACTGTAATGTCTCTCCGGGTTTAGTTAATAGGAATAAATAAATAAATAAATAAAATGTGCTCTTTCCCCGCTACCCCTCTCAATTCAATTTTTTTATAGTTTGCCGTCAAGCAATTAAGATATTAAAAGATATTATTCAGTTTTTAAAAAAATTATGTTCTTCAATTTGACTGGTGGATCTACGGTCGCGCCACTTTGACACTTGCCTTCTCCATAGGTATGCCATCTTGAGTATGCCGCCATGTTGGATTTCGGATGACATCACACAGATAACTATGCATTGTCATCCAAAACGAACGCGTATACAACATTTCAGCTGCTCTTCTTCTCTTTCTTCCCGGGCTTTTTTCCGCACTTGGCCACGATGTTGGCCGTTGTGCGCGATTCATCCGGTGTAGGTCCCCTCTGGATTATTCCAACCAGCCGAGCTCGCTCCAGAAGCTTAGGAGGCCGCCCAGGTCGCCGATCGCTTCATGGAGTGTCGCTGAGGAACCAATGCAGGCCGCTCGTTGCTCCGACACACCGCTGCATCTAAGCATAACATGTATCGGTGTCTCGTTCTCATGCAGGCTCTGCATAGAGGACTGTCAGTCATACCTAGAATTGAAAGGTGTTTGTTTAACATGCAGTGGCCTGTTATAAGCCCTACTACTGTTCTCAACTTCATACGACTCCAGCGCATGAGTTTTTTCGTTAAGTTTGGATTTAAGTTTGGTAGTGCTTCCTTTGTGTGGTTGCACTCTGTTGTGTTGGCCCATAGCTCGGCATGAGCATTTGTAGTTTGTGGATGTAGCCATGATTTGTATTCGCTGAACGGTATGGGCGCTATTGGTTGTGGGCCTGCTACCTTCAGTGTTGCAGTTCGTTTTGCTAACTGGTCTGCCATGTCATTACCTATTATTTCACTGTGACTTTTTAACCATTGTAAAGTCACTGTGTTTCCCAACGCGAGTGTTTCTAGGACTCAATAGGTTCAACACACCTGCCTCAAAACTGAGTTTTTACCCGAACATATTTACATACTTTGCAAGTTAGATCTAAATTTGTAAAAAGGGATTTCAGAAAAACAAAATGTTGAATGACATGCGTTTGATTTGTAACTAGAGCTGTAGGTCTGCTGTTGAGGAGCTGTTCTCCGGGTGTGGCGAGGAGCGCGCCGGCTGCACTCGCATCTGAGGGGGAGGGGGGACAATGAAACGCATTATCGGTTCTTTGTTAGAGTTTAATTAATAGATTCATTGATAAAATAACACAAAATATAACAAAAATATAAAAAAGAATACTGAGCGAGCGAGGAAACTATTCTCAACAACCTTTGAAACAAAACTCTTGTTAAATACCGAAAACAGAGCACCGGCTGCGCGGCAGCAGCGTCGGCAGCGTGAGCGTGCTGCCCGCCCGGCCCCGCGGCCGCGAGTTGAAGTGGGCGGTGGTCCTGCTAAGGCCGGGGGTTCGATTCCCACAACCGGGAAATGCTTCCCAGATTCTGATGATGAATTGATATTTATTAAAAACATTAAACATTTACTTATAATATATAATATAAGTACCTATTTAATCAAATCTTAAAAAAGCTTTACATCTGTATCTATACTAATATTATAAAGAGGTAAAGATGTCCCAAAACTGCTCCAGAGTGGTTTTAAATGAAAAACATCTAGAGACCTAACAAATAAACAAAACAAATATAACTATAATTTTTAAATATATAAATAGAAATATTAGAACTAGCGGGGTTTTAAAATAAACCTAAAAAAACGTATTATTTTAATTCCTACTGAGTCGTAGTTGATATCGACAGTTGCATACAAAATGTATAAAGAAATGACTATTTTGAAACGTTCCAGTCTACAAATAAAATAAAACTGAAAGAAAAATTAAACAAAGTGTTATAACGTTAACGTATAACGTAACGCCATAGACGTGTCTAGTGATGGATGTACTGCTACGATGGATTAGACTACAAATAAATGTTATTCGTCTAAACTTATATCAGAGTCAGGAACATCTGAATTTTGGTGTATGTACCGTATATATTCATATGCCTACCTATAATAAAAAACGGTTATTCAAATATTACAAACGACACTGCAATTTATTTATATATATAAATAGTTAATATTTATCATTAAATTACATAGGATCACCAACCTAAAAGTAAAAGTTTCATTGAGACGCACAAACATTTAATTTTTCTTGGGGCAAACAATGTATGGGCGGTAGGTCATCTCCTTTGTAAGGTTGTATGTTTGTAAATAAAGTTCTGTCGGGGCTAATCTTCGGAACTACTGATCCGATTTAAAAAATTCTTTCACCGGTAGAATGCTACATTATCGGTGAGTGTCATAGGCTATATTTTATATTTGTATTGTATATATTAACCGAGTTATCACAGTTTTTGTAGCGCAAGTCGGATCGCACAAATCTATTGAATCGGCTTTATGCGCGTACGCTGCCTTAATTATTGATAATATATGGGAACTTTATGTATCTTAAAAAATTCTACAAAAAGTCCGCTTCGCCTTCAGCATATATCTATCTTTTATGTTTTAACAAATCGGTATATAACTTTTTGTGTTTTAAAAAATCATTTATCAAAACAAATTGTTTAGTAATCACAAGGATATTATAGAGATAAGATATGCCTTTTACAGTATGTTAATTAGTTATAAAGTTTCGGAGATATTACAAAATTTCTAAAAAGTGCGAAAATGCCGCTATGGCGTCTAAATTTAGTTGACCTCCTTCATGTTATATTATACGTAATGAATAGAGATCAGCATTTTGGTGCCGAAATGCTTTCATGATAGAAACGTTAATACGGTGATGGATTTAGAATTCGATCTTTGTTCAAATATCTATATAGTACACGGAAGAGTTTGTTCGTTTGTTTAAACGGGCTAATCTCTAGACCTGCGTGTCGGATTGTAAAATTATTTTTGTTTATTCTGAAGGCTAGACTCAAGAGTGAAATATACTATTTAATATCAATTTATGCCCATCAGCTTGCCATAAATCATCATCATTATCAGCCTATTAACGGCCCACTACAGGGCCAGGCCTCCCTCCTTATAGGAGAGGGGATATGGAGCGTACACCCACCACGCTGCTCCAATGCGGGTTGGCGGGCTTAGGGTGATAATGTATCATTTATTAACGATCACTATCAGATGTTGTTGATAGTGACCGGGACCGACGGCTTAACGTGCTCTCCGAGGCACGGGGGTGTAACACCTCCAACTTCCAGACTCCGGGCTTGGAATGTACTGAACATTTCATAGAAGAATGTAAAAGCTCAGAATTATTCCGTGACCCGACCCAGGAATCGAACCCAGGACCTCGTGATCGAAGCCACATAGGCTAACCACTAGACCAACGAGGCAGTCATAAATATATATTGTTAATGTTAATGTACTGAAATATCGTACAATGTTTAACAAAAATGTAGATCTTTAGTTTTATCTTCCTTTGTGACGGACGGACGGAGGATATTGCTTCACGAGAAACTATAAAAAAATTACATTGAAAGGGGGAGCGGGGAATGAGCACGCTTTGTATGAATGTTTGTCCTTAAGATTAGAAGGGTACCTAAGAGGTTTTCACGCGAAGTCGCGGTCGACTGCTATATAGCTATAATTACGTAGGCGAGCGCTAAGAAACGTTTTTTCTAATGTTCACCTCCTAAAGGGGTCAAATGGGAGTTCAAGTTTCACGCGGACGAAGTCGCGGGCGTCCGCTAATACATTAACAAAGTGACGTCTGTAAGAAATCGTAAAACGGCTGCTTTTCAAGTATTTGTCTATTAATGTTAATTGGTTGAAACATTTGTCACAAGTTGCAGTCTTAGCTCGCAGAGCGTGTATTCGTCTCATCGACGAGCAACTCATTTGTTGCGTCGTTAGTACGAATTTTTAGAACGATCAAGCCGCTGCATTCGGAGCTCGCTGAGCGTGCACTCGTCTCATTGACGGAGTAACTAATTTGTTGCGTCGTTAGTACGAATGTTTAGAACGATCAAGCCGCTGCAGTCGGAGCTCGCTGAGCGTGCACTCGTCTCATCGACGAGCAACTCATTTGTTGCGTCGTTAGTACGAATGTTTAGAACGATCAATCCGCTGCAGTCGGAGCTCGCTGAGCGTGCACTCGTCTCATCGACGAGCAACTCATTTGTTGCGTCGTTAGTACGAATGTTTAGAACGATCAAGCCGCTGCAGTCGGAGCTCGCTGAGCGTACACTCGTCTCATCGACGAGCAACCGGCCGGCACTTGGCCGGTTTTTTTTTACATTTTCAATAATTCCCATTTTTAACCGACGAAAAAAAACGGAGGAGGTTCTCAATTCGACACGTATATTTTTTTTTATGTATGACCACGCATAACTTCTTACAGAGTTGTGCGATTTTGATAATTCTTTTTTATTAGAAAGGGCACACTTCAAAGATTGTCCCAGTGTCATTAAGTTAGGATCTGATGATGATATCTTCAAATTGTATAGGCACACTTGCAGCGATTTCGGTATTTGTGTAAGTATCGGTAGCTTTTTGGCTACTAGTGCCGTATAACATACTATGAGAGTATAGTACGAGTACGTTACGTGGCGATAAATCACTAAAAAGTAAGAAATAAATATTTTCAACAAAAAAATAGAATTGACTCAAAACGCACTAAAAAGTAAAAAATAACTGTGTCATTTAGTTGCTTAAATTTACTTAAGCACATCTAGGGGGTCATACGTAAAAAATATATATATCTATACGGGTCGAATTGAGAACCTCTTTCGTTTTTTCGTCGGTTAAAAACATCCGCCGCGTCCGTCTGTCTGTCTGTTCGCGACGAGCACTGCACAGAGTGCCGAAGAGTGTCGCCCGGGTATGATCGACAGGATCGAGCCAGGTGTGCATTGGTGCGGTGGGAAGAGCCGCGCGTCTGGAAGATTTATTTGAAAACGCTGCATAATCTCTTTCAGAACAATATGAATGGAGAAATTGTACCCCGTTTTTAGCTTTACAAAAAAGATAAGTTTACTATACCTACCGATTAATTTTTTTAATAAAGATTGCGATGTGGACGCTCACTAACAACGGATTTCCTGATATTCCCACGTGATCGTGATTGTGGATCGCAGCTTGTGCGCAACGGCCGGGCACACTGCTACCAGTGGGTACAGGTATTCTTTCATACGACACAAGAGGGGTACATCGCACGTGGGGCACTTTGGGGGATCTGGCAAATATCAAGTATTTTTTCGGACAAAACATATGTAACTAGTAACGTGAAAATAAATTATTTTAAAAAGAAGCATGTTTCTATGGGTTTCTTTCTAAGTATAACAATGGAAGCATTTGCAATTTCAATCGATCACTTGACACGATCTGCCAAAGTGAGCCGTGTACGAGCCAGGACCCCGCGAGTTTCACTCCGACACATTAGTACTAGACTGTGTGCAGTGCGCTCACGAGCCCTGGGTCCTCCTTCTATAGGAGACTGTACACGAGCTATCGATGCCAATCCAGCGCCGCCCCGGGGAGAGTCGTCGCAAAGCCGCGGGCGCTGCGCGTGCGCACGATAGGACGGGCGGCGCAGGCGACAACGCCACTGAGCTAGGCTACGACAGACGACCTGAACTCGCGCCGGGGGCCTCGTCACACACGATATACGATTCTATAAATAGATAACACGCCAGCCGCCTACGTCGGTCGACGCTCTGCAGATTTCAAGTTAGTATCACAGTTGGTCACAGGGTCGCCGCACCGACCGCAGGCCGCGCCGAACGAAGCTAGTTAATACCGTTACGTAACGTTATACTTATTCAACTTAATACTAATTACATTATACCTATAACTACTTTAATATCTTTGTGACATCGCTCGGCGCCCTCTCGCTGCGCGACGGAAGCCGCCCGGGGCCGCGCTCCCGTCTGTGAACGTTAGTACGAATAGCCTACGTCTCTGCATACTCGTGGTACCAGCGCGCGGGGGCGCTTCCTACAGCTGGTACCCGCCGCGCAGCTGCTGCTCCTCGGGCTCGGGCGGCGCGGTGGGCTCCGGCTGCCCGTCGCCAGCGGGCGCGGGGGGCACTTCTGAAACAGCAACAATTGAAAAATTACGTGTTAATTAGAAAGTTGCCCACGAACGACACGCAGAGGCCGGGCGTCGGGTGCGGTGGGGGCACTCACCTTCGCTGTCGTCGTCCTCGGCGAGCCACTTCTGTATGTCCGTGTGGTACATGCGGCGCTGCAGCACCTCCTTGGTGCGCGGGCGCGTGCCCACGAACGACACGCTGAGGCCGGGCGGCAGATGCGCGCGCAGCTCGTCCGCAAGAGCGCCCGCCGCGCCCAGCCGCGCCGCCTCCTCCCAGCTCGTGTGCACCTCCTCGTGCAACAGCTTCTCCTCTGCAACACGCGAGCGCCCGTCAGTCTGCTGCGTCACTGATGCGAGCCCCGCCCGTCCCGCCCGCTTCGCCGCACTAACCGTCGCGCTTGCTGGTGCTGCGCTTGTACTGGATGCGGAAGCGGAACGCCTCCAGCACGCTCGCCACCACGATGGTGAGCACCACCATGGTGAACAGGTAGAACACCATGAAGTAGATGCGGCTCAGCTGCCCCACCACGGCGGCGTACGCGTTCATGAGGATGAACCAGTTGTTGACCACCGTCAGCTCGAACAGCGTCACGCCGCTCGTCAGCAGGTTCTCGAAGTTGTTGAGGTAGTAGTAGCCCAGCGCCGTCGAGCCGTTGCGCGAGTACTTGTAGAAGTCCTCCACCGTGGTGTTCCTGCAACAGTCGCGCGTCAGCCCGAGCGCCGGCGCCGGCAGCCCGCCCGCCCCGCGCTACTCACGCGCAGCAGTTGCGCAGCTCGGCGCCCGCGAACAGCTCCATGCCCACGATGGCGAAGAAGTAGTACAGCACCAGCATGACGCAGCCCGCCGACGACATGAGCGGCGTGAGCAGCACCAGCGTGCCGAACACGTCGCGGTAGCGCTTCTTGAGCTTGTACAGCCGCATGAGCCGCAGCGGCCGGAACGCCACCACCACGAACAGGTCGGGCACTAGGCTCAGCAGCGCGGCGCCCAGCAGCGCCAGCAGCGTGGCGCTCAGGTCGAACACGTTCCAGCCGCTGGCCAGGTAGCGCGCCGGGCCCGCCGCCAGCACGCGCGCCGCCGCCTCCAGCAGGAACAGCGCCGCGAACAGCCACGTGTCCCACGCGGCGCACAGCAGGCGCGCGCTCTGGCGCGGCCCGTCCGCCGCCTGCGCCAGCCGCAGCGCCATGGCCGCGCCGTTGGCCACGATGAGCGCGTACACCGCGTGCTCGAAGTAGCGCCACGACACCACGGCGGCGGCGGCGCGGCCCAGCGGCTCCAGCGCGCCGGCCGCGTACCACGGCGCGCGCGCGGCCTGCGGCGCCCAGCGCAGCGACAGCGCGTCGTACAGCGCCGCGAACTCGGCGCGCGACAGCCCGCCCGAGCCGCTGCGGTTCAGCTGCTTGAACATGAGCAGCGCGTCCAGCGCGCGCGCGCGCGGCGCGTAGTGGCGCAGCAGCCCGGCGAAGTGGCGCAGGCGCACGGCGCGCGGCGCGCGGCGCGACACCAGCAGGCGGAACGCGCGCCGCGCCGCGCCGCGCCGGTGCAGCAGCAGCGCGCGGCACTTGTCGCGCTCGATGCGCGTGAACGTCTCGTACACCACGGCCAGCATCTGCGGGACGCACGCGTCAGTGCTGCAGCACGCACTCGCACACACACACGCACGCACTCGCACACACACGCACCAGGTTCATGAGCACGTAGAGCACGGTGATGATGTACAGGATGAAGAACACGGCGTACCACTTGGACTTGGCGTAGGACGGCATCATCACGTCGGGGAAGCTAGCAGATAAACACATTAGCTAAACTTCAAAACACATTTCAAAGTGACAAGGACGGGGTGAAAAGATCTTGGCCCGAAAATGAAAAATCTGCGAATTTCAGTTTTTAAAATGACTTTTTTTGCTTCTCCCTTAATTGCAATACTCCTGATCTAGCTTCTGGCCGAGGGTATTTTTCGCAAAAGTGAAAAGGTGACAATAGTCATTTCAATCAACTTTTTCACCGGACGTGAATCGTTTCCCAGAAAGATAAAATTTTAAACTATAAAATTGGGAACATATAGAAGAATTTTAAAAATAATATTAAGAGCAATTTATTGAAGTCACAGTTATAATATGTCTTTATAGTTATTTTATTGTTACTTTTAGGTTAGTTTTTGCAGTGTTGTAAATTATTTTAATATTAAGTGTATTTCTGGATTGTGTTTTAATAACGTGTAATTTTAATGATTGTAAACAGTTTCACGATCCTTAAATTAAAAAAAAAGTCGAAACCTCTGAAGTTATAGGACAGTCGTGCGAATTGTATTTGTTTATGAAACCATCCCAAACGAAGCTTTTATTAATCACTCGACTTTGAAAACTATTCTTTCACAAATAACACGCAAGACGTTTACTGCAACACTTTCTGCACAAGGTCACATGCACCCCCGCCAGCAGGCAGGTACTGAGGTGCAAACAATTACATTTTGCTGACTGCATTGTCTCTAAGTCAGGCCGAGAACTTTTCCGTATTTTAGATAAGTTTTATTAAAAACCATGTATGTTCACGGAAGATCTATGGCTAAAGTTTACAATGCGGTTTGTTGTGTTACCTGTGCACCCACACTCACGCCAGATACCATACCGAGGGGCACACAGGGAGCACACATGCGCGGTGCTACGAGTCGCGGAGTCGCTCGGAGCGCTTACTTGGCCGTGGTGAGCAGCACGAACATGCTCACGAACGAGTCGCTGAGCGTCTGGAAGTGGCCGTTGTCCACGTGCTCCGAGAACAGGTAGTAGCCCAGCAGCGAGTACGTGGCCACGAAGAACATCAGCAGACCTGCCGACCGTTGAGTTTGTTTATATAGATGTTTGTGAGATTATCAGGCGCGCACGACGGGACGCACCCAGCATGTCGAGGATCGGCGGCAGCGACTGCAGGATCTGGCGGATGAAGCGCCGCACGCCGCCGCAGTGCCGCGTGTCCACCAGGAAGATGGGCCGCAGCGCCCGCGACGCGCGCACGTGCGGCGTCTGGCGACACAGCACCACCACAGCCTCCAGCACCATGACCAGCAGCGTGACCCCCTGCAAGAGCGCGTCAGCGGAGCGTCAGCGGAGCGCCCGGCCGGCCGGAGGAGCCGCGCCGCGCTCCCTACCTTGATCATGGTCCTCTTGTGCTTGAGGATGGTGCCCCAGCCGATCCACTTGAGCTTGAGGTGCAGCTCAACGCCCACCACGGCCAGCGCCAGCAGCTCCACGGAGCCGTGCGCCCACACCGGCAGTTTGAAGGCGGGTACGGCGGGGTCCTCGCTGAAGGCCAGCAGGATAAGCACGAGCGAGGCGAGCAGGTCCAGCCCGTGGTACCAGGGGTTGTGCACGCGCAGGTAGGCGGGCAGCTCCTCCGGGCTCGACGGGTGCGAGTCGAACTTCTCGTTGTTGAGCCCCTCCTGCGACGTGAGAACGTGAGACATCGCCTCGCGGGGGTTCAGATAGTCACCGAAAGAGGGCACCGACCTCCAGGTAGATGGCTGCCTCGTGGTAGTTCATCTCCCAGTGCTCGTCCTCGGTCATGGGCAGGCCGCCGTGCAGCGACGAGCGGCTGCCCAGCTCCAGCGAGCCGTCGCCGCCGCCCGCGCCCGCGCCCGCCTCCGCCTCCGCTCTGCTGTCTGCGAACGCAACAACAATTACGACACGAAGAAATAATGCGTCGATGACAGAGTCAAGGAGTATCAGCACCTATCTCTTCAAAGACGTAATAGTTTTAACATTATTTTAAACATAGATATACTCGTAAAATAACAATTGTAAAACATATCTACTCGTACCTAAGCCGAAGAGAGTTAATCAGAGATTGTTCCCATTGTTACGATCCTTGTGTGCGTGCACACTCATACAGTTGTAGGTAATTTAATACTAATAAACGACGAGTGTTTAGTTTGCTAAGTTTCGAGTGCCAGTTTAGGAAAGCTGTAAACATCGTAGCGTGCGGTGTGGTATCTACTAATTCAATTAGCAAATGTACGGTTTCGAAGAAAGGGCTCATTGCTATTATATTCAACCAGGCGGAGTCATGTGGGTCTCGCTCGCACGACCTCGCACTCTCATCGACGCTGCCGAACACGAAAAACACGAGAGAAATTCTGTGGAAGAGTCTCAAGCGTACACTGCACGTGAGCTTACACAACATATGGAGCGAGAAATCGTCCGCAGCACGAAGCGACGCGCGGATGTGCATCGTACAATCGGATCCAACTCACATAGTAATGACTCGCAGCCGGCACGACTGCGCGCCGCGCACGCGACTCGCGTGTTGTACTGTCGCTCTTCACTACGACGTAATGTAATTATATTCTAAGTGATGTCCATATGGATCATTAGAATAACGTGCATTTTATGCATAAACCAAAATTAAATTGTCAACTTACACGATTTAAGAGTATACCAGTAACCCCTCAAGGTGTCGTACAGTGCCCCGGGGCCCAGCGCCACCTTGGACATGGTGCGCGACTGCCAGCGAGCCGCGCGCCGCACGAGAGAGGACAGATAACGTCATATCTTGTAAGATAAGCGTCTGATAACGATATGATTCATCTCATTTTGAAACGGGTGCACTGTTGGAATGGTGAAATGTGCCGGCGCCCTCACCCTTACACTGATACACAGTTGAGCACCGGAGCCCTGCGCCGTGTCAGTCTCTGCTATTAGTATTACAACTAAGAATTCATCAAACAGAGTTGCAAAAGAGCTGAACACAAATACAGGTTCAAAATCTATCTGGTGATGTAGACTTACTTCAGTTACTAAGAGAAGAGAAGCAGATACTGCATTATTATGGTATTAGTAATGTGGCTTTACAAATGTAGAATGAACTGTTATTATACTCATATCATCATTATCAGCCTGCTGACTGCTACTGACTGCTACTGAATGCTACTGACTGCTACTGACTGCTACTGACTGCTACTAACTGCTACTGACTGCTACTGAGCCACGCCTCGCTCTTCGTAGTGGAGGGGATTACACTTATTATACAAGTACATATCTACCTTACTTTAAGAAAATTTAATAGAATTGGAAAAAATGTCACAAATGATTATATATTATATCACCCCAACCTGTTTTTTTACCCGACTGCATCAGGAGGGTAATGTTTTTCGAGCGTATGTATGTATGTATGCCCATTTCTTCGGTACGCGCTATAGCCTAAACGACTGGACGGATTTTGACATGTGAGGTGTCGTTGAATTTGTCAGAATTGTGGTAGTGATATAGGCTATATAAATTTTCAAAATGGCGGCTGTAAATAGGGGAAAAAGAGGGGGGATGTGTATAATTTTTTCTTTTATCTTAGCAATATGGGTATGAAATGAAAGGTCATCAAAATACCATTTCAAATATGTATATATCATATCAATAAAAAATTACAAAAAGATTTTAATAAAAAATTACAAAAAGGTACCATAACAACCTAATACCACAAACTAAAAGTAAAAGGTCTCAAATAAAATTATTATTATGAAAACAAAAAACCCGACTGCTTAGAAGTAATGAACTGAAAAGAGAGAAACAAGGATCACTATCTATATTAAATTCTATATACTTTATGGTGCTGCAGGCGAGGACAAACAATAGGTTGCTACCTGCGGGCAAAGAATCTACCAACATTACGTTTGTTAAAGTATATAGAACTAGCGGACGCCCGCGACTTCGTCCGCGTGAAACTTGGTGTAGACTTGAACTCCCGTTTGATCCCTTATGGAGGTGACCATTAGAAAAAACGTTTCTTAACGCTCACCTACGTCATTATAGCTATATAGCAGTCGCCCGCAACTTCGTCCGCGTAAAAACCTCTTAGGTACCCTTTTAATTTTAAAGACAGACTTTCATATAGAGTCTGCCTTTTCCCCGCTACCCCTCTTAATTTAATTTTTTTATAGTTTTCCGTGAAGCGACGGAAGGGACCGAACGGATATTCCTCCGTCCCGTCCCGTGTAGGGTAGACTGGGTACGGATGAAACAGATTACAGTTTTTCGCACATTACATTATAATTATTTAAGCGACCGTTATGGTAAATATTTCAAATAAAAGATCACTTATCTGTCTACCAATAGGCAATGTTATTTAAGATAATTATAGTGTATTTTATTGTGTAACGTCAGTTTAAAAAAAATCTATAGTTTGTTTCAATCGTCCACAGGCCAGGGTCGGTTTAAACAATACCTGGGGTAAATTGAAACACATGTAAATAATACAAAATAAAATCAATAAACATGATTTATTTATCGTTTAATAACACAGAAATGTAACAACACACTTGAAAATCACAAATAGTTTGTATTCATAATCCAGTCTCGCGATTTTTATAATCTAATATTATTATTAATCAACCTTCAAATGTACTTAATATAACTTACATTATTTGATGGCATGGCGATCTTTTTTAATCTCGATGCATAAATAAACGAATTATTTAAATAATAACGCCCGAACTCAAATTCAAGTAAGGCTCGAACCGACTTACCTAGACTGATTGCAATAAAAACCAGTCAAAATAAATATATTCGGGACCAACTCAAATTCGACCGTTAAATTTAACACAAAATGCATCACAGCAAAACTTAATAAAAAAACTACTCGAAATAACATATTTATATGGATTTTGAGCAAAAACACTTAAAATAACGCCCTAATACTCAAAAATAAATCAAATTGAAGTAAGTTTCGAACTAACTTTTTTTTTGAAAGATTGCAATAAAAATCAGTCAAAATAAATCTATTCGAGACCATCTCAAATTTGATTCTCATTTGATTATTCGGCGTTAAATTTGACAAAAAATGTACCTTAGTAAAACCTATAACATTTTACGCCTTGACGAGTTATTATGAGATCAGTTAGAATCGCAGTTGTGGCAAATATAATTAAGACTACCTTCTGTGCACTCTTCATGCGCCCACATTTTACAACTTGTACACTGTATCCATATTTCCCTTGCTCTGCTTTCCGAATATGCTGACATACATACAAGACAGTAGCATTCCTCTTCTTCTGATGACGATTCATTTCGCGTGTTCTTCTTTTTCCTGTTCGTTGCATTTGTTTTAGTCTTTTCACCTTAATCTTTTTTTAACATGCTTAGCTTTGATTCGTTTCGATCTATTTTCATATTCTTTTCTTATCTCTTCTTTTTCAGGTGTATCTGTGTAGATTGTTGATTTCCTAGTCTTTCTTCCCCTATTTGTTAATTTCCTTGGAGGAGCTTTTGGTAGTGTCGTACCGTTTCCGGCAAAAACATCAGTGGTGTACTTATAACACATTGTGAACTTACAGAAGGTTTGGCCGAAATTCGGTGATCACTACCGTGCTGTATAGCTGAAAATTCTGGATTTACAGTGGCAATTTCTTGTTCTCGGTATTCGATTGGTGAGCGTTGTGGCATATTGGCTCTCGTAGTCTTTCTTACGCGTACCCTTGGCATCTAAAAAACAAAAAATAAAATAAATATACTGTTTCAATTGTACCCACAAAAAATGTTTCAATTGTCCCCAACCTCCTTTTAAATATAAAACTGTTCATGGTAAGAATGATAATAATATTATTAAAAATTAATTCATACATTTATATTCGTCAAACTTCAATGGAAATGGTATTAAATCTTTCAAAACGATATCTTGTATAAAACTATAATAATTGCAAAAATAATCTAACAAAAAATACTTACTTTCTCGCCAAAAAACACAAGGGGGTCTCCTATATAAAACCACGGCGCGCGCGAGGTGACGCAATACTAAAATTCGTGTTTCAACTTGTTAGACGCTTCGTTCTTCCCTTGTACCCCTCCCCTCATCACGCACGATTGTCGAGATATTCACTCTGTTTCTACCGTACCCCGTTTCAACCGTACTCAGTCTACCCTACTAATGATCTACATTTTTGTTAAACATTGTACGACATTACAGTACATTAACATACAATAATAAATAATATATATTTATGGCAAGTTGATGTGTACAGCTTGTATTAAATAGTATATTTCACTTTTGAGTCTAGCTTTCAGAATAAACAAAATAATTTACAATCCGACATGCAGATATAGAGATTAGCAAATAAATTGAAAGAAAAGATCAAAGATCGAATTCTCAAAGGATATCAGTACCAAAATGTTGACCCCTATCCAGTACGTATAACATAACACGGAGGAGGTCAACTTAATTTGAACGATATAGCGGCAGAGTTGTTTTTTAGAAATTTTGTAATATCTCCGAAACTATATAACTAATTACTGTAAAAGGCTAATCTTATCTCTATAATATCCTTGTGATTATTAAATAATTTATTTTGATATTTTTTAAGTTTAGTTGTATAAATAGTGACGTAAACGTAAGCATATGAATTAAATGGTTTTTTAAAACACAAAAAGTTATATATCTGCCAAAATATAAAAAATAGATATATGCTATCGCGGACTTTTTTGTAGAACTTTTTAAGATGCATAAAGTTTAACATTGTATCAAATACAATGTTTTCAATTATATCCGTTAAGGCAGCGTATGCGTAAAAAGCAAATGTAACAGATTTTTGCGCTACAAAAACTGAGATAGATCGTTTAATATATACAATACAAATATAAAATATAGCCTACGACACTCATCGATAACGTAGCATTCTACTGGTGAAAGAATTTTTAAAATCGGATCAGTAGTTCCGAAGATTAGCCCCGACAGAACTTTATTTACATACTTACAAACTTTACCTCTTTATAATATTAGTATAGATTTATTATAGATATAGTGATCCTTGTTTCTCTCTTTTCAGTTCATTACTTCTAAGCAGTCGGGTTTTTTGTTTTCATAATAATAATTTTATTTATAGTGATGTTTCATGTTCGTCAAATAATACTGGTATATATTGTCAAGTATGTTGAAGCAACATTTATTAGCTTTACGTCTCACTGCACATTCAATCTGTATAATCTGGCGTGTAATTGAGATGGATAAAATTACTAAAATAAGTAACTGACAACATTAGTAAATGAGTCTTTGAAAGTCTTGTCTAAATCCTTCCAGCCGTTTCAGAGAATAGTCGTAACAAACCGATAGACAGATGTAAGTAGTTTTATATTTTTATAAAGATATTTTTATTTTAATATTTTAATTCATTATAATCCTTTAGAAGTAAAATTTTAAAAATCCTTGAATCACATTATTTTATCTAGTGGCTGTTATAGACTTTCAGAAGCATATCTTGAAAAATGAAAGACTTTGTATAAAAACTTTCAACCCCTATTTCATCCCCTTCTATATTAATTTTCGAAATAAAAAGTATTTTACACTTCACAATATTTATATATCTATACTAAGATTATAAAGAGAGTAAAGTTTGTAGGTTTGTAAATAAAGATCTGTCGGGGCTAATCTTCGGAACTTCGATTTAAAAAATTCTTTCACCAGTAGAATGCTACGTTGTCTGTAAGTATATATATATATTATATTTGCTATATTTTATATTTGTATTGTATATATTAACCGAGTCATCACAGTTTTTGTAGCGCAGGTCCGATCGCAAAAATTTGTTAAATCGGCTTGTATGCAAAACCATGTATGTGGACTTTATGTATCTTAAAAAGTTCTACAAATATCTATCTTTTATATTTTAACAGATATATAACTTTTTGTGTTTTAAAAAATCATTTAATTCATATGCTTAGGTTTACGTAATCATTTATACAACCAAAAATTATTTAGTAATCACAAGGGTATTATAGAGGTAAGTTTTGCCTTTTACAGTATGTTAATTAGTTATATAGTTTCGAAGATATTACAAAATTTCTAAAAAGTGCAACACTGTAATTAAACTTTTAATTCATATGCTTACGTTTACGTCATTATTTTTACAACTAAACTTAAATCCTTATCAAAATAAATTATTTGATAATCTTAAGGATATTATAGAGATAAGATTTGTCTTTTACACTATGTTAATTAGTTATATATTTTCGTAGATATTACAAAATTTCTAAAAAGCGCGAAAATGCCGCTATGGCGTCTAAATTCAGTTCTAACCTCCTGCGTGTTATATTATACGTAATGAATAGAGGTCAGCATTTTGGTACTGATATGCTTTCATAAAGCGTTAATACGGTAATGGATTTAGAATTTGATCTTTGTTCAAATATCTATATAGTAGACAGTAGCATTTGTTTAAAAGGGCTAATCACTAGATCTGTGTGTAGGATTGTAAAATTATTTTTGTTTTTTCTGAAGGCTAGAATGAAGAGTGAAATAAACTATTTAATATCAATTTATCAGCTTTCCATAAATATGTATTGTTAATGTTAATGTACTGAAATGTCATACAATGTTTAACAAAAATGTAGATCTTTAGTACATGGGACAGGACGGAGGATATTGATTCACGGGAAACTATAAAAAAATTAAATTGAGAGGGGGGGCGGGGAATGAAAACTTTGTATGAAAGTCTGTCTTTAAAATTAGAATAAAATTAGGTTTACATGTGGATAAAGTTGTGGGCAAAACACAATTTCTTGCAGACAGAGTCACAGACATCTGCCAGTAGATATATTATATATATTTACAAGATGCTCCTAGCCTTCAACGATGGCAGAGTTCCAGTACACGTTGAAACAATACTCTCTTTCACATAACTGAATCAGAATGTGAAGAGCTTGAAGTGTTTGTTATATACTCGTAGGTACTGAATGTATGAATCATATCAGACTGGAGGTACATTTGGAACCCTAATCATTTTAATTCAGTTCTAACTCAAAATACAATAACTATTTAAATATATATTCTGTAAGAGTTAATTTATTTTAGACTAGAATTTTAAGACCTACAATACACCCACCCCATAAAATACTGGGCTAGGCTAGCAGGCTTGAGTGAGCTGCCCCAAATTAAACATGTCTAAATTAAAAAAAATAACAACATGTTAGTTGTATAGCAGGACAGCTAGAGATGTAGCGTACCCGGTGCTTTGTAGTGCTGATAGATGCACATCTTCTGAAATTCTTATAGCTGCTTGATATGAGATATGAGCATTACTATTGATAACAATATTGAGCCAAGACAAGACAAGGCCAGGTGCTATCATGTAGTCACAAGAACGAAATAACTTTGCAGTGGTTGTAACTGGAGACAGAGGCACAATGTTTGATTTGAACTGTGTACTAATGTAGCATCACCTAAGATATAACTATGAATGCTTGTGCAAATGCAGCAGTGCTCTGCCCTGCTAATCTAGAGCATGCGGGTAAGCGCTACGCATGCACACGCAGCTCTAACAAGCAGTCGAGGAATTAGGTCGACCGTTACGTTTATTACATTGCAGTTAGTTGGGCTGATGCCTACGTCACTCGGTCCCTGCTCTTCCGCCGCGCCGCAGCGGAGAAGCGAGAAATGATTCGAGGAAGGAAATTAAACGAATGTTTTAATATGCATTACTAATGTATTGTTAAAGACAAAAGCGTATACATGTAGCGGCAACTACTGTGCAGTTAAAATATGTGAACTTCTCGTTTACTTGAGACATTGGAGCCGTAATTGTTGATGCTGGCGTTTGCGAAATCGTCACTGAATCTTTTGTAACCATCGGAGGGAGAAGACGGGCTTCGCAAAGATGCCATTTCCGTTTACTGATTTCGTTTTACAAAATATAAATTCATTCTCGGTTCTCTATCTCGATGAAGATTGGCGACGTTGACAGTTGACATTGACACCAAAGATTAACACTTTTACTGACAGATAATTTTAACATCAATAGAATAGAATAGATAAAAAGTTCGGTTCCCGTCTTGGGTCCTTGATTTTTTTTCCTCTTGTTGCTTTATACTACTTTTTAAGTATAATAATAGTAGTTACTTTTATTTTATGTTAAGAGTATATAATAAAATTCACTAGTAATCAAATTTCAAAAACCAGCAATATCGATAAATAAAAGCATCGGTGGTATTCACTAGTTTGTTTATTTCGTCTGTGACATTTTACGTCAACTTCTTTTTCGTGAATCCGGCTGAAGTGTGAGTTGATTTTATGTGTTATCAAAATAAATCCATAAAAATAAGTTTGGTAACTGAAGATCAGTGATTATTTAAGTATGAATGTCAATCTTTTATAAATAAATAAGCGCAACAGTGTTCTATTTCAATGTTGGGAATTGTATTAAAGTGATATTTTACAGTCGAAAGTTTGACATGAATATGTTATGTTACTTTATACAATATTTATAAGTGCGAGTGCTCAGTCTTAATTGGTCTTGAGTGCTCGTGCCAGTATAAATAGTCCTCAGTGATAGTGCGTGTTACGCCAGTTCCGTAGGAGTTTGGTTATAACCTGTTACCCCGCACTGTTTCGGTCGGCGCTGCAGGAATGCAGCTCAGTCTGACGATCGTTGTTGTCGCAGATGGCGCCCCCACAGCCCAAGGCGGCGGCGAAGCCTGCGGCGCCCGTCGGCGGCGTGCAGAAGGCCAAGCTCGGCAAACCCAGGAACTACGACTTGGGCAATGGAGTCATGAGGTTCTCAAAGAGCAAAATGTTCCATAAGAAGGTAATAAATTTAAACTCATTTTGTAAGCCCATCACACGGAAATTAATTTTGACAAAATTATCACTTATTAATTTTTGAAAAAAAAGTTAATGAGCAGCATTTGCAGCTGTACTTGCATCACAGTATGGGCTGGTTTTAGCATTACTGTATAGGTTGCTTTCTAGGGGCTCTCTACATGATTCTACTTATTACTTAAGTTACCTAAAATACTAGATGTGATTTTTTTTCCTTTTTATTGACTACAAATTTGCCCTTGACTGCTATCTCATCTAATGTTAAGTGATGATGCCATCTAAGATGGAAGCAGACAAACTTGTTAGGAGTAGCCAGACCAAGACAAATTAAAAAAATATCAATCAGCCCCGCCAGGAATCGAACCCAGGACCTTCGTCTTATAAATCCACCTCGCCACAGAGGTCGCCAAATGTTATGCTCAATGTAATGTTACAAGAACACAAAATTGTAATGCGTCATCACAAATTTACAGGCCAAATACAAGTTCATAGGTAAGAAGCACCCCAAAGCCCCCAAGGCCACAAAGCCCACAGTGGTGGTCAAGCCCATCGGCGGAGAGAAGAACGGTGGCACCCGCACAGTGCTTCTGCGGCGCCGCACTGCATTCTACCCCACACAGGACAAGTGAGTTGCACAATTCCTTGCTGTGTAGTGAGCAAACTAAACATGAAAATCTCAGCATTCTGTGCTCTGTTATATGTATTCTTATTGGTGTAGATGTTTAAATAGCTCTATGTCCATTAATATAATGCAAAGCCCTACTTGCTAACCCCAAACCCTACATGCCCTTACCAGAGCAAAATCCTCATCAGAATGCTTGAAGAATGTGGATATTTAAATCATATCCGCATATTATCATTGAAATTCAGCATTTTTACAAATTAACTATTGAAATGATAATTTTAGTTTGTATCATATCAAACAAGTGTGGCACTGTCTGGGAGGTTTTCACTAAACCTTTTTTTGGTAATGTCTGTCTTAAATATTTTTCTAGAGAGACAAATATCTTAGCATTCCATGGATTCACAGGGTGCTGGGTCCATCGCGTGGCTGAGAGAAAATCTCTGAACAGAGCCCGAGACTTGTGACACAGGTGTAGGTTTAAGGGTACCCTTAGTGACGACCGTCAATACTCACCTCCTCTGTTCAAGTTATTCTCCCTGCCTAGCCAAATTCGGAAGGACCCTATTAGAGCAGCTTTGGACACTTCTTCCAATATGGAGCTTACTGCACTTCTAGTAAGGCCAAGGTCCTTTAGCAGGTTATAGAGAGACTTCGCTGGTATACCTCTCGCACCCACTTCTACCGCATATAAACTAACCACATAGCCACTTTTTGTTTGTTCATTAGTAAGGTCATAATATTTATTCATTTTGAATACATGGTCTTTAGGGATTTTTGTTTCCCATGGCACGGTAAGCTCAAGAAGTACTATATGTTTGATTTGTTTAAAAAAAAAAAAGAAATATGTCTGGTCTAGATGTAATAGCTAAGTCTTCCAGGATTTTATAGTGCTTTTCATACATGTCCATTAATATAGTCCAATCAGGAGCAGAGCCCAGAATTGAATAAGGCTTGCTGGTGGAAGTTGTACTTTAGACTGCTTTAACAAAGTTAGTTTGTCTTTTATTCGTCGTCAACCCTTTTTGAGCTCTAGCTACTGAAAGGCTTATAGCTTCACGTATGATTTCTAATTCTAATTTATAAAAACTAATTACGCCGAAATGGTTATTCACAAAGCCTATTGCAATGAAAGAATTGTCGTTTTCCAGGATCCAGTCTAAACCACACCACAAGACATTCAGCAAGCACGTGCGCCGGACGCGGCCCAGCCTGACGGTGGGCACGGTGTGCATCCTGCTAGCCGGCCGCCACGCCGGCAAGCGCGTGGTGCTGGTGGGCGTGCTGCCCAGCGGCCTGCTGCTCGTCACCGGGCCCTTCGCAGTGAGTACAGCCCTACCACAAGACACTCAGCCGGCACACATAACATCTACCGTTTTTGAGATATAACTTTGAATTCATGGCGTTTCTACGCAAAAAAATCCATTAAGTTGAAAGAGTTATAATCACCTTAATATGCGCGCATTTCCACGTCGCCTTTGTGTACTTGGCGCGTTTTCAAACATGGTTTAGTGGTTAGCCTGAGTGGCCTAGGATCAGGATCAGTAGGCCCTGGGGTCCATGGGGTCGTGCTGCACTGCACAAATACATCCTACCTATATCCATCTACCCAATGGTCCAACAACCTCAGAAGTAACTAAACAGATACAGGCAACACTGATGACGATATATGTCCCAAAAACTAAGACAGCAATGCTGCTTTTTGGCAGAAATAAGAACCTCGACAGGCTCTGTTGCAAAATCCCTTGCAAATTATGAATAATATGATGTACAGGTATTAGGCAATAATTTATATTATATACTTAATATTATAAAGCTGTAATCTCCCTTTGGAAAGGATTAGATATTATCAGTACTCTATCGCACGT
>JAXAVZ010000020.1:0-142302 GCA_034621355.1 Mycalesis mineus | reverse complement strand
AAGGTACTACGAGTTACCCTTGGGCTCCAATTTCACTTACTGGCAATGTAAGATAAAAGCGGGTAGGTTTCTACACATCATACCGGAGCGTTAATTGGCTTTGCTTTGCCGACAGGATCATAAGTAACCTAGGTCGAAGCTAAACCTGGATCAATTCTTATCAATATATTCGACCCGGCCGGGAATCGAACCCAGGATCTCCGTTTCATAAATCCAGCACGCATACATACCACTGCGCCACCGAAGCCATTCTGTAAGGGAAATAATGGAATAGGCATAGACTTGTAATGGGTTTTTATGATATTGGGACAGGTAGGTAGGTAGGTAGGTTGCAGGTAATTACATTCAGATATTTTATTTTTAAATTTAATTTAATCTTACTATTTTTAAAAGGTTAACGAACAGTTTTTCAATTTGCGAATATCAGTGGGCAAAGAAAATTTATTCCGGAGGCATCTCGGCGTCGAGATAATTGGTTGGATAAACTGTTAACGAATAATTTTGAGCTTATAAACCTACTCAAATTATGTTTTACTTTTTAGGGGGATTAGTTAAAATTTTGAATTGTAATAAGTTGAATCATTAAGTAGTAACTATATTGTAGCCAACCAATTTGTTGAAAAGCTTGGGAGTGATTTACTAGGCTATTGTTCCCAAATAAAAACCTACGAGTAATATTTCATAGTTCGACCCGCGCCCAAAACATGAGCCTTGGTTGTAATTGTCACTAACGAGGAAATTGAAATATTAAAATACACAAAACCTTTAATTTAAAAAATTGAAATCAGTTATTATGAACGGGAAAGTTTGTGTAGTATATATCTCTCTTGTGTAGTATATATTTCTCCTTCCCACTTATCGAAAAGCTTGTGTCAGGTACGAGTAGGCAGATTCACAATCGAATTACAGAGACACCGAGTCCGGCTTCGATCAACAATGTCCGGCCTCTTAACCGATGAGCTATTAGACTAGTGTTTATGATTAGGAGTCGAATACGAGCCGAACACAAGCTGAACGCGAATTCGTGGGATGTGCCAGTCCACATTCCACTGGGAGTGCTCATTCGGAAGTCAGTATCTACGAGCCTCGAATGAGCCCATACGACCATTAGTCTCGTACTCAACTAAGGTCTGTCAAGTGTCAGATCTTTAAGGAAAACAAAGGCGTTTGAAGACAGTGCTCGTTGGAAGCGCGAACAACGCCGAGCAAAACGGCTCCTCTCGTGCTCAGGCTCGCTACTAAGCGTAGCCTAGCGTAGCGTATGTAACTTAGCAATCAATGCTATATTATATTGAATGAAAAACAAATTTAAGAGTTGTATACCGAAAAATTATAGCTACATTTTAGCTAGTATAAAATTATGTTTAAACGACAAGAAATGTGTCGGTAATATTGTTTGACATAAAAAGATTACTTGTGATGTAACGGCTTACTTACGGCTCCTGAAAGTTGAGAGTGACGCAAAAATTATGTAGGAAAATCAGCTTATCTGTCTTGTCGGGGAAGAGAAAACATTTTTCATATTAAAGGTATTTTGGCAAGCGGAAACTTCTTAAGGGATTTAAGAACGAAACACTTTTAAGATATGCTCAGCGACGCTTTTAAGTGGTGTTGTGGAGAAAAATTATTGTTATATTTCGTTACTGTAATAAGGAAACAAAAAGAATGTTTATTCACCATTCATAAAATAAAAGATTTTTAGCTTTAATTTTATTTCCAGCAAATCCTTTTTCATTAATATTTTTATTAATTTTATCTTAATGTCGAGGATCTAACTTAAATAAATAAATATTATAGGAAAATTACACACATCGCTATATAGCCCCAAAGTAAATGTAGGTAGCTTGTGTTATGGGTACTATGATGAATATATTTTTATATATATTATACATAAATACTTATAATATATAGATAAACACCCAGACACTGGAAAATATCCATGCTCATCACACAAACATTTTTCTAGACGTGGGAATCGAACAGCCTAGGACGCAGAAGCAGGGTCACTACCCACTGCGCGACTCGGTCGTCGAATAACTTATTGGTTCCAAAAATAAAAAATGCTATAGGTTTTCCGCGGAAAATATCAAAGTAAATTATTTAGTCATAGTGCATATACATCACCGCCAACTTCCACATATTTGTTACAAAATTCAAAATAAAAATAGATTATACTACAACCGAATCACTTAAAATCCCACATGTTTAAAGGTCAACAATTATTGTTTCTATGAAATAACAAGCTAACTCTAGTTTGTGAGTTTTGTGTAGGTTCTGACAACTTTTGTTGCTCTACAACAAACATTCTCTCAGGTAGTCCCAATTAAATTAAAACTTTTAGTTTTACTTCAAATAAGCGGTGAAAATCACAAGCTTTTGACACTGACAATAAAACTTTGATACATGTTTGCATAATGTTAAAACTTAACACTTTTAGACGGACTGCAATCTGAATAGGACTAGGTTTGAGCATAAGTTACACTATTAGCAAACAACTAGCATATTATTGAAGTTTTTAGTAATAATTGACGTAACAATTAGAAAGTACACCTGGTGACAAATGCAAGGTTATTAGTATCTACGAATATAATTGAGCAACAATATGCAAATTCACCGTTAACAAGCCTTTTTAACGGAGCCAATCTTTCCTACTTTTAGAAAAATCTAACGAACGTATTATTACAAGAACATAGTCTTGCCATGTATGCAAATAATACTCATCACACTGAAACATAAATTAATAAATATTGCTTAGAAACAGAAATAAGCATGGTGATGTTATTTGTCAACACGCACGCACACAGTGCCTGTTGCCAGTGATGACCTACGGACCTCAGCGGGCGATGGAAAGAGTAATGCTCGGAGTATCTCCTCGTAATCGAATCAGAAATGAGGAGATCCGCAGAAGAACCAAAGTAACCGATATAGCTCAGCGAATCGCAGAACTGAAGTGGCAATGGGCGGGGCACGTATTTTGAACAGCTGATGGACATTGTGGGCCCAAGGTGCTAGATTGGCGACCCCGCACCGAAAAGCGCAGTGTTGGTCGACCCTAAACCAGGTGGACTGACGACATCAAACGTGTCGCTGGCAAAAGGCGTCTCGGGGTCGTTGTGTTTGGAAGTTCCTAAAAAAGGCCTTTGTCCAACAGTGGACGTCTAGCGGCTGGTAATGATGATGATGATGATGATATTATTTAACAAAATGAGGTCTACTGTACTAAAGAAAGACATTAGATGTTTATTAAAAAAATGTCTGTTTAAAGTACTGCATTAGCCGTAAAACAAGATATTTTAAGACGAAGAACCTCACAAGTTCAAAAACTTATCCGCTCCGATTAATCATAGCGTGAAGACAGATAAGTACACATTGAAAATGAATGAAAAATTCGTCGTGGATAGGCCGAAGATCCTTTAGAATATCGGGACAATCTTCCGACGTAAACCATTCCCGTTTATCTCGACTTGTCTCTCACAAGACTTTGAACGAATCTCTCTCAGAGCCTGACGTCTGTAGATTTATGTAAATTCGTTATTGTACTTTTATTTTAAAGCCATGTAAAGAAATATACAAGCACGGAATACAGAAAGCTTGTCCTATTTTTCTATGTGTATAAGAAACCGAGAACGTTTTAATATGCCTTTGCATAATAAATATAGATTAAACTTTTTATTCAGTATCTGATTTTATATATATATAAAATCATATATTAGGTACGTGCAATAAAAGATTTTGAATAAATATTAGAATAGCATAAAACCAAATTCCGAAGTCGAAGTTTTAACCCTTTACGCTGTCGACATCGGAGACAAGCTCTTAAATTATATTAATAATCGAATTGACGAAGGACAAACGTTTTTTTAGTTGTCGAGTTAGTCTTGTAGGGTACAAAACAGCATTGGGTGCCAAATAGTGTTTTGTTGACCGAGATAGAGTTTCCATGTTCCATTATCTAGTACGTTGAAGCAAATATTTATTTTCAACATGAGTCATGTGACATGCTACATTCGCTTGGATTCACATAAAATAACCAGCCTTCGTTCACGATTTTCACTTTTTATTTACACAGTAAATACACATCACAATAAATGTAAGAATTGTATACTTAAAACTAAACAACTAATTATATTTTCGTATTTTAAGATGCGTTCCTATCTTCCTCCTCATGACCTCTCTTAATAGCTTAGTATAGAGTCAAGCCTCATTTTCCCTAAAAAAAGAGCAAATTTTGGAGTTTAAACATTGTATACCGCTCCAATGAGTATTGGCGGACAAAGTGTGACAATTTTTGATGCTAAGCTTGCTATAAAATCTTCACAATCATGACCGAAATCGACGATTTAACGCGCTACTTGTAACTGAGGTAAGTCCAATTTAAGAAAAGGAAATCTATATTATTATATGTGTAGACTCAACACCATGTAACAATGAGCTATGTACTTAACCAATGATACTATCTATATACCTACCTCATTTTTCATAACCTTGTATGCCATTGTTTCTCCTGACGTTGATTACCGTCTCCCATGGTCATTAGCTGCACCAAAACTCTTCAATAAATTCCACAATTTGCACGTGCATGGAATAATGATCTGGAAAATCAGACGGTTGTAGAAATTCAACCATCCAAAATTCTTCATAATACATAATGGATTCTTACTAACCATAATCATTATCAGAAAAAAAGTAATAAAATTAACATTTAGATTATCACAAACAGCGTCGTCTACGCCATAACGACTGTGATTATAACCATTCCAGCATAAAGGGGGTGATTTATTGCCTATTCGGGGATCAAAAAATGCGTGCAGTCACCCCGGACGTCAACGTGACGTCAGCGATATGAGCCCGGACGTGGAACACGTTCTGTTATGTACATAGCACATAGTGGATATGCGCGGCACAGCAATAAATACTGTGCCACAAATGTGCCAACAAATTTTTATATATCACGTAAAGTCGAATTTCAAACCTACAACTTTTTTTACGTCTGTGATACACAGGTCAACAGGTAACAGGTCTGTATTATAAGGCACAATGTTGTTATTTTTAAAAAGTTATTATGCAACATTGCTTGAATTGAAAACGTCAAAAAAAAAACAAAAATTATTCCTAATAAATCACAGACAAAATACATTGAAACAAATTAATTCTATTAAAAAGAAAAATTTGCATTTATTTCTAGTTAAATTATTAAGTGATCTAAAAATGGACTTAATGTTTTATGGGTGCTTGTCTATAATTTCAACGGCAATTACATCCCAGCACGGTGCTTGGTGGCAAGTATAAGCCTTGCGCTAGTACTTATCCGTATAATTCTGCTACTTAGCATTTTACTATTATAACAAGTTAAATACTTGATTACAGCAAAAAACGCCTATAAACCTATTGATTGATAACTGGCGGCTAAATGTATCCCAGTGTGAAGATAAAATTACGGCACGGATCATTTATCATCCGTAATAAAATCTCGGACATTGACGCAAAGCGACCCCAAGCAAGAGGTCAGCAATGTTTTATTTTTTCAGAATTTCCCCGTATACTATAAAGTAACATAAAAAGCTGCGTAAATATAGTATATAATATAAAGAATTTCCGTTAAAAATTTACATTAAAAAGTTTCTACTTTTTATTAATTATGCCATGTCTTCGGGGATTGCCAAAAGATTTTAATAATGTTAAATGCTCATAATCATTCTTGTATAAGAATTAACTTCTGATAATGTATTCCTTGAAAAAATATTTAACTCATTTAAATTTACTGAAAAATTCAAATTTTTGGAAAAATTCACGTAGGTAAAAAGACCTATTGATAATAATATTCTTGCAACGGAAAAATCTTTATTTTTACCGTTTATTGTAAATATTACTTGACCCTCAGAAGATCAGATTACAATTTCCTAAATTTTCTGAACTTACGAGAAAAGAAAACGATAAAACATTGTTACTGTAACGGAAGGTCCACAAAATTAGTCATGTTAGGAACTTAACAGAATTACGTGGACAATCGAATAAAGTCCTAAACTAACATGCGGTTCGTATATTCTGCTATTCCTAAACTAGTTTGTGTAAATACCACAACAATAAATGTTACATTTTATTTCTTATATTTCTTTATATCAGTAATAAAGTAATATTTAGCAAAATGGTATATTATTTTTCTGACCTAGGCGATATTTTCAACAGTCATCATCCTTAAATAGCGAAATTAAAATTTGATTATCATAGTTGATACTTTCAGAATGGTACTTCAGGTATATTCCAATTAAAAAACCACTTCAATATAATTGTACCATAGATTCTCTAAAGTCTCGTTTCAAGAAGTAATACTACATTAATCCACGAATTATACTTTTTAATATATTTTTGTGTTTTATACAAATTGATGTATAATGCGTTTACTATAATGAAGCGAGTTCAATTCACAACCTAGGTTCATGTTTTATTTTGTTTCACTCCTTACTTCATCTTAGACATTAAAATAAATAATTCATATAAAACTAATAACAATCAATAAATCAAAATTAGTTTTCAAACACTTTTGAAACATCATGTGATACTATTTGTAGTGACTTTATCTCGAATCGTATATATATGACAATTAACTAATTAATTATTTAAAACAATTAAATGGTGACAAAATTAAAATTTTTATTTTGTATTTATATCGATTGAAAAATATATCTAATACCGTGCATGAAAGGAAAATGATACAAGAAAATTTCTGAATGTTATGACCATTCATATCATATATTAAAATCAAAATCGCAATCACGATCATATTTCAAAAGCAATCAAAAATCCGAAAACTCAAGACAAAATATTCAGTTACAGATTTCGTTCAACAAATTGATTAACCTCAGTGACACCGGTGTAAAAAGATTCCTGTAACAAAAAAAAGAGATTGGGGGCCGTAAAAATTACGGCCATCGGTACAAAGTCCGTAAATTTTTACGCGTCTTGTTGTTGCCAGATTTTTTGTTATTATTTTCTATTTTGCCGTATTGAAATTTATTTTCAAAATGCCGATAGATTAAAGATTTACGGTCCCGGTGGATTTCAACGGTTTTTTTTAAACAAAAGAAATTATTGCTGCCGAATTTGAACAAATGGACAAAGATTTTGAATAACAAATGAACGAACTTGAATACTTTTGCTAATAATTTTTAAAAATAAAGAAATGAAAATGTTACCTCATCTTTGAATGGCCTTGTTCTTGCAGGAGAGGGGATTTGGAGTTTATACCCAACGAACTCCTCCAATATGCTTTTAATAAATGAAATAATGAAACAGTATCGTTTAAAATTGTTGACGACCTTCGTGGCGCAGTGGTATGCGCGGTGGATTTAAACGATGGAAGTCCTGGGTTTGATTCCCGGCGGGGCAGATTGAGATTTTTCTTAATTTGTCTTGGTCTGGCTGGTGGGAGGCTTTCGCCGTGGCTAGTTACCACCCTACCGTCAAAGACGTACTGCCAAGCGATTTAGCGTTCCGGTACGATGTCGTGTAGAAACCGAAAAGAGTGTGGATTTCATCCTACTCCTAACAAGTTAGCCCGCTTCCATCTTAGATTGCATCATCACTTAACATCAGGTGTGATAGCAGTCAAGGACCAACTTGTAGTTGATAAAAAAAAATGTTTTATGACAATTGATTATTAAAATTTGATGAATGAACAGTTGTACTGATTTCGGCGCACGTAGAGGTCCCCCTCGAAATGCACACGTCTACATTCAGGGTACTGAGGTAAAAGTTAAGGCTCACATAAAATACCTGGGTCTCATATTGGACGGACGCTGGAGATTCAAATCCCATTTTGAGTTGCTTGGCCTAAAGCTTATAAATGCCTAGTCTACTCCTACCATGAACAAAGATGCCGTAAAGCGTCGGTACGTTATAGTATGTATGTCTCCCTCGAACCTGTGACGTACCATTTAATGACGTAGACGTAACCGCTGGGTTATAGTGAGTACGGTTAGTCAGAGAGTCCCATATACCCTTCCCGACTCGATTTTTGGATTTGTTTCCGGGAGGGATACGTAAATGCATTTCACAATGTTAAAAAAAAAGTTACACTGATTTCAGAAACAGTCTACTTTTAGAATTTTATAGTTTCACTCATTTTAGATTGAATAAGTTTTATAGAAGGAATTTTCAAAACGTTAACGAAAAAATCGAAATTTTTAAAATCTTCCTAAAACAACACGTATATTATATTCACGTATTCCTTACTTCGCTACGTCCATGAAAACAGAAAATTCATAAGGAAGGTAGCTTTAATATTCATGCAAATAAAATTTCGAGCAAGACGTATATCATAAATTAAATTTTAACCAGAATAATCCCGCAGGCATCCCAGTTAACGAATTAAATTGTTGCAAAATGTACAACGCAGATTCGGCCCGTGTAAATAAAATTTAATCCCACACACCTACTCTTGAACCTGATAATAACGTCTGGCAATACTTCTGTTAATTATTTATAATCATAGATTTAATGAAACTGAGTGGGATCAATTACACATATTTGTACACAATTTATTTTTTATTTTGTATTATAAAGTAGCAGGATTATTTGTGTAAGAGTAATCAAGGCAAGTTCTGTTCTTACTCTTGTTTCCTAACAGTATTTAGCAATTCCCCACATCGAAACATGTCAGTTTTGATGTAAGGAATTGTATTTTTTTGAGAGCTCGTCGTTTTTTGTTTTTCAAACGCTTACAGAGCAATTGTGCAATAAAAACTGCAAGAATATAAGTTCTATTACACATTGCTACTCATCACGTAGTAATAGAACTCTCATTCTTGCAGTTTTTCTTGCACACTTGCACTGTAAGCGTTTAAAAAAACAATAAACGGCGAGCCTTCGTGGATTGAACAATCTATACAATAAGAAACCTAAGCTAACTTATCCTAATAACTATACAAATCATGTCCACGTGGAATGGTGGCAAGAATACTAGCTGCATTTCTGCGTTTGATAGCCAGGCTAATTCTTTGTGCAAATAACGAGCCAGCCCTTCGTTCAGTCACCAGTTGAGGCAATTAGACGCGGTGAAATATTACGAAAGAATTTTTTGGCACTGCGACTCCATGGCCCAAGGGTCTCCACGGCAAAAGAAACAAATACGACTATGTAACCCTCTGTCAGAGAGGCATAATTGTGCCACTTACCGGTTTCAGCCTTTTCTGCTACGGCTCCCGGTCTTAAATATTATAGTTAGAATTGAAAATCTCCGAACAGTCATGGCTAAGCTAGAATAACGATTGAGCATAGCAGCCGGCTTAAAAGGAAAATAACTTTTTTAACTGTTCCCACTCCTTCACATGCTATTAAGAATTGATAACGAGGTTACACTCTATTCAAAATTATTCAGATAGTGCGACTGGATCGGAATAAGTGTAGTTATTCCCTCAAATATACGAGTATGTTAAAAGTTTACGTTGAAAACCCTAATATAGTAATTGCGGCATGGATATTAAGAAAATATAACTAAAATTATATTGTACTCCTAATATAGCAAGCAAATGAGCATGCGGGCTACCTAATGTTAAGTGATTACCGCCGCCTTTGGCCATTTGCAAAACCAGGGGCACTGTTAATATGTTGCCGGCCTTTGAGAAAATTATTTATCCACCTCTTCAATTACTGTGTGGAAACACCGCAGCGTGAAATTGTTTCCACAATTTACGTGTACGTGGAAGCAACGATTTGCTAAATAGGATGGTTGGTGTGAATCTTCCTATCTTGTTAGCAGTGATAGACCAGAGATGGAGGATTTACCTGTTTCTTTTTAGTCAAGTTACAATAGAAGTTGTGTCATTACAGGCCCACAAGGACCTTGTACAGAAGATTATATAAAGCTTAGACTTACCACATTGCTCCACTGCAGGTTAGTGGTCAGATGATAATGTTAAAACTATTGATCATTATCAAATGCTAACGATAGTTACATATAGATAGACGTTAACGATTATGCAGCTCTTCAAGCTGCGGAGTCGAAAAGTTATAACAACTTCCCGACTCTGGGTTTAGAAATTACAGAAAATTTCATGCAACAAAAACTCAGAATTATTCCACAACCCGACCCAGGATTCGAAGAAAGGACCTCTTGATCGAAGCCACGTAGGTAACACTAAACCAACGAGGCAATCAATAAAGAAAACGTGACACTTATATCTGAATAAAAAAATAATACGTTTATTTAATCTACGGCAACAACAAATTTAATAAAGTGAAAATCTAACAATTAATCTCTGCAGTCTCCCTTGTCGTGACATATGAGGGTCAGGTGCCCAACAATTCCGTGTGAAACACTTATAAAAACATGGTTAGCAACGGAGATACTCTTGACTAGTATTAAAAAGAAAAAAAGTGGTCATAAGTTATTATTTTATCGACGACTAGCAGACGTCTGCGACTTCGTCCGCGAGCAAAATAGGATATTGCAAATATCCAAGAAACGACAAAGAAAAAAAAATCCGCTAAAAAGAAGAAACAATACTTCCATATGTTTTGTTATATCTTAAATGGCTTACGCAGCGTTTTCATTGAATGCTCCCGAGCGGTTCGAATCTTCCAACAATTGTAGTTATATCTGAGCCAAGTTATACAAAACCTACACAAATTATATACTATGACCTTCCTCAGGAATCACTTTATCCACTAGTTAAAACTGCAAGAAAATCCGTTTAGTAGTTTTTGAGTTAATCGCGAACAGACGCAGAAAGTCATATTTTTTATAATATATATTGACGATTGATTGTACTTTAAATTCGTAAAATTCTCAACTGTTTACAGATGGTTAAACACGACAATAATCATGATAAAAATTAGTTAAGTAAGTTATAGAAATTAATTGTACATTTGTGAAAATTTTAACTTACTAGCAATCGCGGTTCATGAGATACAGCCTGGTTCACAGACAGACAGGCAGAATTTAAACACCGGAGTCAAAGTGGTGGTCTCGTTTTAAATTTTTGAGTACGAAACCCTAACACACGATAGCTGGCGCTAAGCTAATTCTTGACCTCCGAATGACATAAGAAAATATTCCCTTTTTTAGAAAAAATCTAGCAATAAATAATTAATGAAAATATTATAGAATTATTAACCGATTATTGTATATGCTACAAAACGTGACAAGAAATTTAATCGTTTTGCGACGTAACACTTCATACACAGTGTACGATGAAAGCTAAATACTGTACATGATTTAGGTTACGAAATTGTCATACGACTTACGAATATATCCCCAGGTGGTCCCATGATAGGTATGTCGTTTGCAGTTCTGTTTCAAAATTTAATTATATAAGCCTGATTTCAGAACACAGAATATAAATAACTTTGAGCGACACCTACAGATCTTTATTATTAAATTATCTAGAATATCTGGAATTCTGGATGTAAAATTATTACAAAGCGCCTATGAAATTACTTACTTGAAAAGTTTATTACATTTTGTACTTGTACCTATTACTGCACGGAATTTAATTTGAGGGATACCATTAATACGAGAATTACTTCTTGGGACTTAGAAATATCAACAAGTTATACAAAGATTTTTTCTTTCGTGTAAAGTTAGGTAATTTTCTTTTCAAGTCTTTCTAATTTATTGTTTGACTAACATAATTATATTTCTGTACGTAAGGAACCTCAGGCAAGCGATATGGTGTTCGAAACAGCCTTAGTCCCATGGTCGATACCCAACGTGTTTGATACACATAAGAATTAAGATTAAGAATTTTGTAAATTGACTCAGTTCGGTATCGTACCGGAATGTCATTATTCCAAAACCACTCGGTAGAGTGTCTTTGGTTCGGGCTGTCCAAATAAAACTCTTACTAATAGTCTTTCTCCGCCTATTTAACTAATACTTGACAGTTTGCCGCAATCTTGCTCTTGCTAAGACCCGAGTCGGTAAGCCGCCAGCGACCTGACACTCTCCTACCTGTGACACTGTGCCTGGGGCTAATGCCATAAGTAATTAGGTCATAAGTAAGTCAGGCACATCTTCGCTCTCATTACTTCCTCACACCGCTGCCACCTCACTACGTTTCGGTGGAGAGGCAGTGATATTCTATGGTAATTAGGTTTTAAAAAAATATTCGACTCTCATTCTTAATTAATTCCATTCTCTCATCTTTTCCACAGGCTCTTACCTACTGTATATTTAAGAGCTTTTACTATACAGCTAATAGTAATTATATACTTTTAATAATTTTATGACACTTCTAAATAACTTTTTTTAATTCAACTTTTTTCTGTAAGCTTTCTTAAATGTCAATGCCAATTTTACTTTACTTTTAGTTTTTATTACCGACTAGCGACGCCGCGAACTAAAGAAATAGGTTAGTGTTTTAGAATCAGATTATTTCACTTGATTAGAATCAAAGCAAATAAAGCCGCTAAATCACAATAAGCGCTGTAAAATGACATTACGGTGTTATTATTATCTCGAGTGCTATATATCGTACTGCAGACAGCCCGACACTCACAGCAACATGTCGTGTCGATGCGAATCGCTGGTTATCGATCAAATCATACATTGATGGATTGTTCGCAAGTACTATTTCTTCCGATATTTCATTAATGAGCGCGAACTTTTGTAAAGTTGAGTTGAGAACGGATTAAAATGAATTGACTTGCAGGTGTTGAAAGTGTAGAATTTATTTTTCGTGGATAAAAATTCTACAACCATGTATTATAATAAATAAAAATTATATGACAATTACACACATCGCTATATAGCCCCAAAGTAAGCTTAGGTAGCTTGTGTTGTGGGTACTATGAAAACTGATGAATATTTTTCATTATTCATTAAAATACCTTCGCAATTTTTAAAAAACAATCATACCTATATTGTATATTTTTAAATACTGTTTTTAGACCATCATCAAAAATAACGGGTTTTTCTACGAAATATTAAATACCCGTAGACAATAATAAATATAAAATATAAAAAAATCAATATACCTACTTATGTACTATAAATTAAGTAACCCTTATTACCCCTAATAGGCTTTTAACGACTGCGTAATTGTTAATTAGTACTACTTTGTTGGATCGTTGGTAACCTAATAACTTCCTCACATTAAGTTCCTTATATCTACAACAATTAAATAAGAACAATTTTGAAAATATTTGACTGCCTCGTTGTCCTAGTGATTGTCGTATGCTTCAGATCTCGAGGTCCTAGGGTCGAGCCATGGAATGAGTTTTTCATTGACTTAAGTAATTTTTCGACCTCCGTGGCGCAGTGGTCCTGGGTTAGTAATTTTTATTAAATTTCTTGGTCTGGCTGGTGGGAGCTTTCACCGTGGCTTGGTCACTATCATCAAAGACGTATCGCCAAGGATTTAGCGTTCCGGTACGATGTCATAGAAACCGAAAGGGTGTGGATTTTAGTTCCAACAAGTTGGCCCGCTTCCATCTTACAATGTCATCACTTAATATCAGGTGTGATAGCAGTCAAATTAGAAAAAAAAAAAATATCCAGATTACTTATTTTACCACATACATGGTGTGTCACTATCATCAACATCTGATAATGATCGAGAAATAATCAAACATTAAAAGAACAAAATAATGGCAATAAGCCCATATCTCTCCTCCTATAGGTAAGAAGGCCTAAGGATTAATTTGCCTCAATTCTTCAAAAGTTTTTTACATAAATAATATCAACTTATGTAGTAGCTACTGTTCACAATGATAGCACTAAAATTCATTACATTTTCAATTGTTTTGAGTCTTTACATAGAACAGCAACAAAATTGGACCACATAGGAGGCTTCTACATATATTTTTTTTTTTTTATGAAATACTTGAGTTCAAAATATATCACTAATTTTAATCCTGATTAAAATTGCAATTTTCACTACAACTTGTGTATGTGCCTTGTCTGGTAGTTTTCAATAACAGTATTTTCACACCTGTCGTCAATAAGTAGTTCAGTGTTTTAATAACAGTAGCTTTTATTTCCACTTTCCAACTTAAAACCAGACGCGTTGCGCTTCTGTTAAGTACATTTCCACTTGAAAACGGAAAAGTTTTAAGAAAACTTACCCGTATGTAAGATATTTTTATAAGAATTTAAATAAATTGATTAATCTGAGTAGGTATTTTTATGTAATGGTATGTTTTAATGCAATGTCACCTAGTAGAGATTGAGGTAATGGTTCCTCTGTTTATACTTAGGTACTATACTAAAGCCAAACTCAATTGAGAATGCTTGTCAACAAACAAATTAAAAATGAAGGTAGAAATCACTAGTCATTTTACATCTATTTTATGAAATTAACTAGTTAATGACGAATTCATGACAATAAATTCGATTAGTAAGCTTAAAACTAATTAAAATATTCAATATCTTTTAAATATGATTTTATTAAAAAACAAAACTAATTTTAAATTTATTAGGCATAAAATGTGTTGCAACAGTAGTCAACAAACAAATTTAATATGAAGGTAGAAAATTACCTTCATTTGAAATTTGTTTGTTGACTAGCATTCTCAATCGAGTTTGGCTTTAGTATAGGTATTATTTGAAATAATTACATAACGACGTCTATAATACATATAACAAAAATGTATTAGACAGAAGTCTGGAATAATCTAGATAGTATATATGGTATACTAGAAGTAGATATATGTATATCTACGTGGGTAATTAAAAATTCCGTTTAATTTAAACGCAAAACTTTATGCTAATTTAATTAAAAGCGTGTACATTTGTTTCCGGCATTTATAAAATATCCTAAATAAAATCTGGAAATCAAAGCAAATAATTATTTAAGTCTCAATATTACTTTAATTGCCTGTCCATTCAATGAATAACTCTAAGTTTCACATTATAAATAGCTCTAAATTAGATTAACATGCAGTAGGCAAGTTGTTAGGAAAAAGAAAAATTTTATATATTTTTTTCAAAGTGAAAGACATCTTGCTGGTTGGCTCGGAATTCTTAAGAGGTTCTCATTAACGAACTGCGCTGCCTTTGTCACTATGCGAGAATGCACTTCAGCCATTCTAAGCAATTAGTTTTTCCATATTATTTTAGCTACTGAATTTCCATAAATGTTGGTATGTATGTTTTAACAAACTTATGAAGTAGGATTATGTTTTGGAGCATTTAATATATTATATATCTATGTATCTAGTTGGCGCGCTGGACAGTCTTAACCATGATGGCCTCACCTTTACCATTTTAATTTTAATTTAATCATTTATTCATAAAGCAACAAAGACTCAATCACACTATATACAATAAAAATATGTCAATTACAATAAGTTTATAGTCACATTACATATTATATTACATAAAACAAAATCCATCCAAATCACATAACAACTACAATAGGTATCAGTGTCATTCAAATGGGCCCCACTTACCCTAGTCTATGTGTGCCACGTGCAGTGTACAACAATGGTTGATGTAGCAACAATCGAGACGATTAGCCAACACCGCCAGCATGCTGTTGGTGCTCCCCCGCACTCGCCGCACCAGCGAAGTGCCTCGCTTCCGCATAGTCGTATAGAAACAATCTACACGAGCTTTTGCAAACATCCACAACATCCTAAGTGCGTTATTGTATTGGACTCGTAGGGCACTGTACGATCTTTGCGTAAAATCACTCCATAGGCTGCAGGTGCATAGAGAAGTACAGTAAGCTCGGAATAGTGTAAGATAAAGCTTAACTCAAATTGGGAGCGATACAATACGGCATATTTCTCAACTGAAAATTATAATATACATCTCTATATTCCCATCGCTAATATATTTAAAGTTTAAAAATATCACCGCGCGTCACCGCTCTTCGACGCCTGGTTCCATTTTGTATAATACAATTTTGTCCTTAACAACAGGGAAATAGAATATCCTTTAGGCAAGAACCATGATGCGACGCTTTGTTTCTGCACGAATTTGAGTTAAGCATATAATATGTTAGGACTGCCTCGATGGTCTAGTGGTTAGAATATATGGTTTCGATCACGAGGTCTTGGGTTCGATTTCTGGGTCTGGTCATGGAATAATTCTGAGCTTTTTCAGTACATTCCAAGCCCGTAGTCTGGAAGTTGGTGGTATTACACCCTCGTACCTCGAAGAGCACGTTAAGCCGTCGGTTCCGGTCACTATCATCAACATCTGTAGTGATCGTTAATAAATGAAACATTATCAACCTAAGCCGATCAACCCGCATTGGAGCAGCGTGGTGGGTTCTCCACGCTCCATATCCCCTCTCCTATAACGAGGGCGGCCTGACCCTGTAGTGGGTCGTTAATAGATTGATAATGATGATGATGACGATGATATATGTTAGATTGGTTAACTATGGAGTTTGGATAAATCTGATCCAAAGCTTTGGGAAGTAACAAGTAAAAAAGTCCAACCCCAAAATCGTCCAGTTATAAACCGTGATTTAATAATATTTTTTCAGAATAATTGATGAGAACTTACGGTCTTAGTCGCTATACACTTTAACGTGAAGGCAACGTTGCTAAATTTCAATACAGTTTATGTCTTTAATGTTGTCTACAAAGATTTTTATATCATAAAGTGACGAAAGTGTCGCCATTGCTGATTCTAAAACGAACTTGAACATGTCTCGTAGTTGTATGTAGAGTACAACCAGCTTTCAAACCGTTAAAACTTAAAATGATGGTATTTAAAATAATGTTAAGTATCTACTTGAAAATACAGGGTATGTTATATTAAGTTAAATTTTCTCTCACATGATAACAGAAAACGTTACAGTAATAAGGGTTTAGATATAATATTAGACTGTTATTTTGAATTTGTACGAGAATTAAAGTTTTGCTGAAAATTATAGGATTGTTTTAATGGTTATTTTAGTTATAATCCAATAAATTTAAACGATCATAGTTTATTCATAAGTGGGTGGGTGTCAATGTGTTAAAGATCTACTGTATATGTACATATATTTTGAAATATCTAAAATACCTTGAAACTTTATGACCAAATATTCAATTTTGAAAAGTTACTTTTCCTTACAATTGGAAGGACTAGTACCTAAGCTGTTATAAAGATTTTCTTAAGATATTCCTATTTAGTCTAAAATAATCAATTTTCTTAGTTACATTACGTTATAGGTATAAATATTTTAATCAAAATAAATAAAAAAAAATAATTGGCGGCCGAGTCGCGCAGTGGGTAGTGGCCCTGCTTCTGCGTCCTAGGCTGTGGGTTCGATTCCCACATCTGGAAAATGTATGTGTGATGAGCATGAATGTTTTCCAGTGTCTGGGTGTTTATGTATATATAATAAGTATTTATGTATAATATATATAAAAATATTCATCAGTTATCATAGCACCCATAACACAAGCTACTATCTAGTACGCTTACTTTGGGGCTATATAGCGATATTTATTTATTTATTTAATATTTAAAATACGTTTCAAAACGTGTACGTACCTTAATTGTATATTGTAATTGTATACCGTTACGTTATATACGTTATTGATGGCCTCCGTGTATTTATAAGATATAGATCCAGGGTTCAATTCCTGGCTAGACCAATTGACGTTATCTTAATTGTTACAAGTCTTACTGGTGGGAGACTTCGTGTATAGCTATATAGCGGTGGTATGATGTCACGTAGGAACCGAAATGTAGAATACTCCTAACAAGTTAGCCCGCTTCTATCTTAGATCGTGTCACCACTTACCATCAAGTGTGATCGCAGTCAAGGGCTAACTTGTGGAAAAAATAAAAAAATGGAATTCTCAGTAACCTTTGTCACTTTGCGAACTCAATATAATTTCACAGCTAAATGGGTTCAATGAGTTTTGAACGAAATGCATACTAATGGAGTTAATTATACCAATTGACTGAGGAATTAAATATTATTCCTTTTAAAAAATACAATTTGATAAAAGTCTTTTTTAATATTAAACATACTTCTGGTATGTTTTTATTAACAACTCAATTTTGAAAAATGTATTTAACCGGTTACAATTAAATACGACCGACGTTACCTTTTCTTAAAGATTGATACACACTCGGTACACTAATTTTGATTAAGTTTGAGCGTGAACGTAGACAGCCGAGTGGTGCAGTGGTAGTTACCCTGCCTCTGCGTTAATGGCCGAGGGTTTAATTCCCAAATCTGGAAAATATTTGCGTGATGAGCATTTATGTTTTCCAGTGTCTGGGTGTACGAGTATATTTATATATTATTAAGTATTTCTGTATCTATAATATATATAAAATAATCAGTTATCCTAGTAAACACAAGCCACGCATACTTTGAGGCTAGATAGCAATGTGTGTATTGTCTTATATTATTTATTAACCTACACCAAAAAATTATATTCATTTATTGATTTTATAAATTAAAATTTGATTTTATTATGAAAATCAATTTTTAAAATGTATGTACAAACTATCAGGACGGTTTCACTGTCATTGATAAAATTTTGTAAAATGCATGATTTCATATAAATGTAATCAGTATAGGTGGCGTTGCTGTCTTCTAAGATATTTTTTGATAGTAAGTATATCAAGAAAATTTCATCTCTTGGGCCTATATTTCCGCAAGCTTTCCATAAACTTTTCCGCAGCGTATTTACCTATATCAAGCAATAGACGACACGCGTTATCTTAACACGAGGCCGTAAAATTGTTATCACTTCATGTCGTTCATCTCGACAGACCTGATTAAAGTTTTAAAGTCCCATTTAAACTTTATACTCGTACAACTTTTTGTATTATACTTTTGAAATTAGTACCATAAAGTTATGTTTCTTGTATGATACGACAAACATACACCAAATTATAAATTATAGCTTTAATTATAAGTTTACAAAGTATAATATGTCACGAGCATACGCCATCATATGGTTTATTAAACCACATTATTGTACAAAGTAGTAGACATTCACCATTTTGCCATCGCATTACAAGATGAAAAGTTCTAGAACGAGCCAAATGTAGCATTTTTTTGCCTTCTTTAAATCTCTCCAAGTTGATTCTTGAAGGTAAGATACTCGGAAAACACCTGGGAGACAGCGAAGAAAATGGATATCTTTGATAGTATAGAAACTTATGCATATCTGTGAAGTCAGTGCTAGCCAAGTTTAAATAACATTTGTTTAACGTAGTAAAGCAGTTTGTGGGTTCTAGGTAACGGCCCTTGACCGACCATATGTTTAAGTAAATTAAAGCAATTAAATGACTCAGTTATTTTTGGCTTTTACCGACTTCATTTTTTGTTAAAAAATTTGCATAAGTAACTTACAGGAACTAAACGACATAGTTATTTTTTACTTTTTAGTGCAGTTTTGAGTCGGTTTCAAAAGAATTATCAAAATATTTTTTGATTCAAAATTTTTCTTTCTTACCTTTTAGTAATTTATCGCCACGTAACCTACTCGAGAAGGTATCTGATGACGATGATAACCATCCGGGTGGGTTTTTCATTCTGTCTTTGATTTTTAGAAGAATCGTTCAAAACGTTTTACGTCATCTTAATTGTATTTTTTGTGTCTGGAATATCACTGAAAATAAGAACTATGTAGCGCAGAAAAGCTAACTGCACGTGCACCGACCCTACTTACACAAACTTGTATTAAAGGAGCGCACAATCGCTGCACAGTGTGCTTGCTAAAGCTTAACCCAACTCGGATAATTAATTTGTGCAAACGAGTTAATTATTATTCTCAGCTTGAGACGCAGAGTCTTGGGGGTTGCGTTAATTTAACAGTCCACTTTAATTTTCCAGTAGTAATTCACTGTTAATTAGGTTGCCGATAATTATTCTTTCAGTTATTTATTTCTGATTTCATCTTCCGATCCTACAATTGCATGATTCCTGACTATGGGACCATCTTGGAAGTGTGCCCTTTCTTATAAAAAATTATCAAAATCGGACAACTCTGTAAAAAGTTACTGTTTAAAAATTAATTATTTGATTAGAAGTAGAAGTGACTCTGCCATTCGTGGAATTGGGTGTACTCTTCTACAACAAGTTGCCCAATTCAGTTCTTAATCTGCCAATGCAATGTATCAAAACTCACTTACTGAGTCAAGGTATTATACTATTGATAAATTTTGAAATGGCAAAGATGTTGAGAGGTAACTGGATCGGCTTTCAACTTCACACAAGAAGTGGAATAAATAATTGTTGTAGCAATACAGTTAATATTGTAAAAAAGATTGATTTTAAAAGAGCAACTGTTGAGTTTCTTGCCGGCTCTTCTCAACAGGACCTGCCTTCCGAACCGGTGGTAGAGTCACTACAAATAGTCTAATTTGACGTTTCAAAAGTGCTTGTAGTTAGCCTACTTGAAAAAAATGAATTTGAATTTGATAATAAGTTTTCTTTTTAAATAGTAAATACATTAAAAATATTGTTGTTTTGAAAAAATAGGAGAAATTTTCATTTAATATATAAATTATTATTATTCCTTTTGTGGATGCTTCAATGTCTGAGCGAAATGTAGCCTTGAGAACATTTTGTACAATATTACAGCTGTTCACTTATTTGAACGCGCAACACGTCATTGGTGCAATAATAATAAAATAAATGTATTATTCATTATTAAATGATTGACTTCGTGTGGACATACCGACAGTTAAGCCACTGTAAACGGCAGCGTCCAATTAATTCCACAGAACAAACTTTTAAATAACATTAACGGAATTCGAGGCGCGTGGTAATCGCGAAAATTATTTCGAATTTTAACCAGATGTTACATAACAGTGTACTTTAACTGTGACACCGTGTAATATTTATCTGAGATATGCATGAAACGTGTTATTACAAACTTTATTTTTATTGCTTTTTTTGAAGGCCTCCGTGGCGTAGTGATATGCTCGATTCCAGTCACGGTCGATTGAGATTTTCTGAATTGGTCCGGGTCTGGCTGGTGGGAGGCCTCGGCCGTGGTTAGTCACCATCCTACCGATAAAGACCTACCGCCAAGCGATTTAGCGTTCCGGTACGATATCGTGTAGAAACCGAAGGAGAGTGCATATTATCCTACTCCTAACAAGTTAGCCTGCTTCCATCTTACCATCAGCAGGTGATTGCAGTCAAGGACTAACTTGTATTGAATAAATAATATTATGAATGTATGAGTCAATTGTTTATAGTTAAATTATTTTATAACATATTGTACATAGTTAATAATATATTTATTTATCTCATTTTTTTCGAAAATCCTTAACGTACTTTCCACTCCGAAACCGCAGCGTCCTCGGGAGATGTTAACTCTACAATGTTCAATTTCGAAAATCCACAGCGTGAGTTACAAGTTCCTCATTGTATCTCTCTATATAATATCATATAGATAGAGATAGAGACGAAAAGCCCAAACAGTCGAATTGTGATAACAACGTTGCAGAATAGCGCTATTGACAATAATTTGAGTCAAATAGTATATAAATTATGAACATTAAAAGCTTAAAACGATTTCTAGTGTTTCTTTAAGACTACATAATATTATCCAAAATGTAAAGATGTTAGCGTATTAATTATTGAAGAAGTTAGTTAAATACGTAAACTCAGTAACCTTTTTTGTTGATGTTTATTTTCGCTTTCATAATGCCCTTTGTATTTTTGGCGTCATTTATCTCTTACGTTAGAACAAACAAAGGTTTTGTCACATAACTTTTGTGCTTAAGCCTAGCTCATGTTTACACATTATAACAATGTTTATATACCCTCACTTTGTACTTTTTGTCATACTTGTTTTATTAAAGCATACGCAAAAAGCCAACCGTAAAACTTGTAAAGCGTCCATGGTATAGCGATCTCTTGCTTTCTTGAAGCCTTATGAGAACCTTGGATTCATCACCAATCCTCATCATACATGACATGACACGTAGACATATCATCGAAGTCAATCGTTATCTTGTGAATGATATTAAAAACTCTACTTATATCAGCGATTGTGTTAAACTGTATCTATTGAGTTAAAGCCCTACTAACAGCGAAAGTCTGAACCCATGAGTTTCAGTGTCACCAGGGCCGAAATATCAAATATTGAGCCTTCCTTTCTTCCAAAAAAACGTTGTAAATATTCTTAGCCTGTTGTTGGAAAGTTGATAGTGGTAATTCCCCGTAAATAGAGCTCTTTAAGCCGTTGACCCTGGTCATTATTATTGCATAGTATTGTGGGCAACTTCTGCCCGTGCCATATATTATTTATTTTATCTACGTATATAATATATATTGCATTTATTACTCTTGATACCTAGGCACAAGTTTTAACTTATATTATAAATTCCTTATATATATATTATTATTTAATTACTAGTTACTTCATAGTATATGTTATCTTTATATATATTAGTACATAATTAGTTTAGTTCATAATTTAATATTCCGCGTTTTAGCGCGCGGCCTTTGTGCGCATATATTGTACAACGCCGCACACACACTAGGCTGCCGTTAAACGTACATCGCGCGCCCGCCGCCAAAACCATCGAGGCGCGACAGAACAGTCCGTTTTTAACCACGCCTCGCGGATAGACATAGTGTCAATATACTTACGCTAAACCTATGTAATTCTCTCTATTCTGTTTGCTTGTAATATAAATCTTGTGTCTGTGAATAATAAACTGTAATCTGTGCTATCACTATCGTTTCTTCTTCGCTCCTTCTTCATCTTCAAAACTTGACTTTATATAGCGACGATTAATATTGGAACTCCACACACATCTATACCGGAGCACCCCACATCGCTATAGTATAATAAATCCTCTCCTAAAATTTGTGCCTAGACCTGGCCTGTTTCTAGGCCGTTAAAAGTAGTCAATAAGTGAAGGTTCTAGGTACTATAATAACATAGGCTGACCACTACACCAAAGAGGCAATACCTAAAACCTACCATAATGTATTATTGAAGTAGCCTATCATATAAGAACAATAATTTGATCAAATTTAGCGTGCGAGTGAACTTCGATTCAACGTTGACCAATTGTAAAACTTAGATCCAATTCCTCTCTTGATTTCGTTTGATCCTACATTCTGGGTGACACAGGGGTATTTGAATTTTGCCAGACATTGATTTTGTTTGATGGGTTTCTCAAAATTGTAATAGTTCATCAAGTAAGGTTTTAAAGTGTATTAGATCTATGCAAATAAACAAATTCGAAGTGTATGTTCGTAATTTCAAATTGGCAATTAAATGCTAATGAATGTATATACAATACTTACATCAAAAGTATGTCTGTCTTTTAAATGGTTGGACCGATTTTAGAGTGTCCCTTAGAATGTAAATAATTTTGCCTGGTACCTCAACACATTTATAAACCTACTGTGTTTGTATGCAGCGAAAGATGTGGCATTACACTAAAAATTAAAATGTCGTCGGAAGTCGGATAGTTTGATAGATCCTAGATTAAATTCAAGACCGCTAGGCTTTTGCGTCCCCCTTCTAAAAAAGTCATCATGTCACGTACAATAAATCCTAAAAACTTTACAACTGATTTTTAAGTGAGAAACTCGCAAGCAACGATTCCCGTCGCCGTATAGGCAAATTATGTTCTTCAAGGATTGCATAAAAATTGATGCACCAAAACGCTGTCCAATAGTAAATTGTAATAAAATGGACACCATGGAATCTTTCCATGGTAGGTAATCCGTCAAATGGACTAAACATAATATAACACCATAATTATTTTTCCTTATATTGATAAAAAGGTGCTGTCCAAGTGAATTATGAAGCGGTTCCCACATCTATCACACCATGGCCGACTGAGTAAGGGATCTCAATTATATGTGACACTTCGTTATCTCACGTCCCTCATAATACACAAAAAGTGTTATAACATTCTTCTAAAGGCGCCTGCAAATATACGGGATTCCCCAAGTGGCGAATGTACTTCAAACCACAAGAAGTCTAAGCGGATACTCGAGTAATCAAAGCGTATGTATGCAGTCACGCTTGGCATTTGTGACGAGTTTCTAGCCATTTTCTTGCATGTCGAGTAGAACCATTTGCTGACATTTTCGGAATATTTAATGTGCACTTGTAGCGCAGCGACTTAGAAGCATCTACACAAATTATGTACTATGATTCAATGAAAATTCGGCACTTGGCAAATCTCGCACATCTGGATGCACCTTAAAGCCGAATTATATGCCTTTTTAATAAATGATTGAAATATTTATGGCTATTTAGACGACACATACGTACACTACTTGTCTTCTTAGGAGCGAGAGAAACGTGTTATACGGTTCCGATTTCATTTTAATCTGGTAGAAGAAAGGAAAACGTACACTACTACTTTATCGAATAGTTTCGACCCTTCTGATTAATAATAAATAGGTGATATTGAAACATACTAATATACAACTCAATCAAATAGAATTCCATTTAAAGCCCAGTTAGACTACGGTAAAGATTCTGCGATCGCCAAACAGAGCAGTGAGCTTCATTTGGCTGAAATTTCGAATTTCACCGAACGTCATTTGGCTGCAATTTAAAATGGAAATAGATTACACACTGAAATAACACCCGGCTTAATTTTATCTCTAACTCGAAAGCTCCTGAGGAATAGAATTTTAAATTCAAGCTAACTAAGTCGCGGTCATGGATTCTCTATACATCATTGTCAGCATATTAACGTCCAGGCCTCCCTTCCCTGTAAGAGAGGGGATAAATACGCTCAGTACGAACGAATTATCTAATGTCCCACGGGTAGTGGGTCTCTTCGCAGGTGGAACCGCTGAGCAAAGCTAGTTAATATAATAAATAACAGTTACCAACCCGTTATTAAGTTATTAACGATGCTGTGGTAACAAAAATAACATTTTTCTCATAAATGAAATTACAGGAATTTCGGCGATCACTAGCGGTTTCTTTCCAAATATTTCTTCATCGTGATACAATAAGATTTATTGTTGATACAGTACTCCTTGCGGTCGTATTTAATTATTTATAGGTCAGGACCTTTGTTTAGGGTCACTGTAGGCAGCTAACTATGTTGTCATACAAGAATTGGTTGTTTTGTTACATTACATCAAAAGATTTTCTTTTTTTTTGGTTATACGCAGACTCCCGCGACTTTGTCCGTGAGGAATATTCTCATTACTAAAATCATCTAAGTATTTATTTGATCTATCCGAAAACTACTTAAAAAACGGTCTATTACTTTTTGTATAATGCTTGAACAATCAACCAAACAACCATACCTATTTCCTCATTCCTAACGTCCATCATTACTCTGTTATTACTTACTACTATTAGCTCTGATCTGATCTACTTGTTACTATTAGCTCTGATCAAGAGGTTCTGGGTTTGAATCCAAGGTCGGGTCGCCGGAAGATTACTGAGTTTTTCATTCTACAATGAAAATTTCAGTATATACCAAGCCTCGTGTGCCTCGGACAGCACGTTAAGCTTTTATTCTCTTTCATCAACATGATAGTGCCAATAGCCATATAGCCAACCCGCATTGGAGCAGCGTGGTGGGTTTACGCTCCATTTCCCCGCTGGCCTGGTCCTGTAGTGGGCCGTTAATAGGCTGATAGTGATGATGATTGTCTGATTACACTAGAAGAAGTGTAATGAATTTCAAATGTATGTTTGTATTTGTGTTTCGCACTATAAAAATTAGGTACAATAAAAAGGCAAATTATTACACAAACATTTTAAGCTATTGCATAGCTTCTATCGCGGGCATTGAGCGTGGAGACCGAATTCAGAAACTCCGTAACGAAAAAACCTAACACCTCCCACTCTATTTAGTTTTTTCAGATTGTCTTATTCGCGTCTATGTTCGCCAACCTCCATACGTAATTTTTTTTTTTTTTGTTTTATTTATTTATTTTTTACATTTTAATTATTCTTTTTTAAATTTAAATTTATAAATATATAATTATAATTGCATAAGTTGATAAAAAACTTAAAAATTAAAAAAGCCAACATCACGGGGTGTTCCCAGGCGGTCACCCATCCAAGTACCGACCGCGCCCGATGTTGCTTAACTTCGATGCAATAGCTTTACCGCGGCAGTCACGGAGTGCCACACGTCTTTTTTATTTTATATACATTTCTCGTTTATTTTTTGTACAATATACTCGTTTATAATATTATACATTTCAAATAACTGGAAGTCCAATCCATTCACAAGTCGGACCGCTGTGCGAGAAAATCACCAGCAAGTAAATAATACCAACTTTTTGAGGAAAATCTGGAAAGTCAGGCATAACGTATAATTTTCCGCTCCGTTTCAGTTTTCTCTAATTCGAGTAAACTTTTCATCCACGAGCGAACGTAGAATATTGCGAAAGTAGCAATTGAGTTTTTATTTACGAACTTGTTCCACTAAATGCCTTTGTGGCCAACTCAAAATGTTATATTTCGACGGTTCTAAAGAGATTTAAAAGCAAGTATTTCGAATTATTCCGGTATTGCTTTTTAGAGAACTCAAGCGGCAAAATATCTTAACAATTACGACTGGGTTGTTGTAAGGGTCGGCGCAAACAGAAGTTTAGTCTGCTATGTGTGCAGTGCTGTAAAGTTAGTACGTTACAGAGAGCGGAACGCAGCCTTAACCTGCGCGGGCTCTAAAGTAACAAAAGAACATATTTTTATAATAAAATAAATCACAATATAATGTAGCACAGCCTTTTATTTACTACTCATAAAAGCTTTACTATACTAAAGCCAAACTCGATTGAGAATGCTTGTCAACAAATAAATTTAAAATGACAAATACAACACATTTTATGCTCAATAAATTTAAAATTATGTTTTGTTATTTAAAAAATCTTATTTAAAAGATATTGAATATATTGATTAGTTTTAAGCTTTCTTATCTAATTTATTGCCATGAATTCGTCATTAACAAGTTAATTAAAAAAATTAGAAGTAAAATGACTAGTGATCTCTACCTTCATTTTTAATTTGTTTGTTGACAAGCATTCTCAATTGAGTTTGGCTTTAGTATAGGTACCAGGTATGGGCACGCAAAAAGTCTAACGTAAAAATTTAAAACTGTTCGAAAATTCTTTTTGAAGTTTAATATAGGTGTTACCACCAACAGACTTAAAGATATAGTTATTTGTCAGAATTGAGAGTTTAAAAAATTATTTGCATTAATCCTTACATCGATTTTCTCTATAAAATTCGATCACATTTTTATTTAAACAGTTAGGTTGGAAAATGTCAATAATTCTCTTTCGCATAAATTTAAAACAACCCTCTTAAATTTTGAATTTAATTATCTGAAAGATTTCAATTAAATTGACGCTATTTTGTCTCATTAAAAATTGCACTTGATTTTCGCATGAAATATAAATGTATAAATATTTTTTTTTATTTTTATAGTATTTTTAATATAATATATAATTATTTATATTCTGTGAAATGCTTTATTCTGATGGTAATGGTATGGAAAGGTTCTTGTACCTATAATGTTTAAATAGATACAAAAAATCCAATTTATATGCACAAATTACTTATTAAAGTTTATAATTTTATACATAGACTTAAATATACATAAAATTTAAATAATGTTCATTGTGATTATAATAAATTTATTACCATACATTGAGTATGTTCTTGAAATACTTATGGAATCTGAATTCCTAATAATTTTAAAACAATCTTTACCCTTCACAAAGTTTGAAGATGGGAAGTATAGCTTTAATTGTTGGAACGGAAAATCATCTTATATTGTTTTAATGTATTAATGTTATAATAAAGTTGGGAGTTTATAAAAGTATTTTAAGTAATCATCTGTGTGTTCCGAGTATTCCATTTTGTAATTCAAATTCGTTAATTATTTCCTTATTAAAATTTAAGCATACTTCACAAAACACTTGAGTAGAAAAATATGGACTATTTGTAATGATTCTACAATCAGTTCGAAAGCAAAATTCGGTTATGCACATTACAGAAATCATAGTTTTAAAACTTTTAAATACCTACATATACTTCACTTGTGACCAGTTCCGTATATAGAGCAGTGCCAGCAGTGCCCAGGCACAGGACAGACCTTGGAGAGGCGCAGAAATATCCAGATCAGGAATATCCCATTATTTTAGGGGCGCAGTTATAAGAATGGCACCGGGTGCATAAAAGGCTAATTACTTCACTCATGTTTAATATATATATGGGAGGGACGAGCGGGATAGTCGGAGAGTTTGTTCATCTTCGTCCGCCATCTGGGTAGTGTGGGTGATGTTTCTTCGGAATAAACTCGCAAATTGATCACAAATAACGTCTTTAATCGATTTACTTAGTAATTTACACGAAATATGGTGACTCTAATGCGATGTAGACGGATCGCAATACGAAACGTGGAGAGTTCTGCGCTTGCGTCCGTTCCGTCTCGCGGCTGGCGTTAGAATGCCATTTTAAACCAAGCACAGACCAATCCCAAGCGATGACAGCTGTCAATGTCATAGCCTGACGTTTCGCACGATCGAAGCGCCACCTCGCCGACAACATTTCGCACGATCGAGGCGCCATCTCGCCGACACGGCCATCCTGCCGCATCACACGTCCTCGTGTGTGTCTGAAAGAAAAGCACACTACCAGTAATCTCGCCATCGCTCGGTCATCTCTGACCAATAAAAACACAGTTCCATAACCATCACATTTATTCCAACTCTACATAGAAACTCTTGAAACGACTGATCTCATATGCCGTGTACACTAATCACATACTATGTACATTGATCACAAATTAGGTACACTGATAACATACCAGGTACACTGAACACATACTGCCTTAGTAAATCAACCTCGAAGGATATCTGAAGTTCGGACTTTAAAACCAAATCTTAACACTAATCAGTACACAACTGAACACATATCGTGATTCGTAGAATACACACACCAGACACATAACACCTCCCTCGAGCATTATGTTCTCTTTGTGCCTTTAACAACACAAGCAAAACGCCTCCCTCGAGCGTTATGCTATCAATGCCTCCATCGAGCATTATGACAACGTGCCTCCATGGAGCACATAAGCAGACAATGCCTCCATCGAGCATTGTGACAACGTGCCTCCATCGAGCACATAAGCAGACAATGCCTCCATCGAGCATTGTGACAACGTGCCTCCATCGAGCACATAAGCAGACAATGCCTCCATCGAGCATTATGACAACGTGCCTCCATCGAGCACATAAGCAGACAATGCCTCCATCGAGCATTGTGACAACGTGCCTCCATCGAGCACATAAGCGGACAATGCCTCCGTCGAGCAATGTCTCCGCGAGCACCTCCATCGAGCGCTCAGGTAGCACCTCCATCAAGTGTTACCGAACTTAATCACGCGATGTGCCAGGAACTTCAGATACATGATCATCACTTTGTTGATCAAACTCTTCTACAACCAACTGACCTTCAGGCATCCTTCTCAGTCTATCATGGGCATACTTGTATGTCCTCTTAGAGTCTAACGCCTTTAACAAGTAACGATCACCATCTAGCAACTCAATGACTTTAAACGGTCCCTTGTATTTCGGATCTAACCTCGTCTGGTTACGCTCCTCATTTTGTATCAAAACAAAACTCTATATGTGTACAGAATAACGAACAACTAACTTTAAGCTTGTAAATTGGATGCTTAGCCTAGAAAATAGTTTCATTATGTTGGATTTGTCCTATACGATTACTTGTAGTCACTCAGACAAAACAAACTATTTTTCTATCCCAATCAATCACGCGTGATACTTTCTTTCACTAAGAAATAATCAAACAAAATGAAAACTGCTCACCAAATTCAGTGCCAAGACGGTGACATACTACGCTTGCTCTCTCTACGCAGGTATCGTGCCGCCACTCAGAACTTGCCACGTCTAAGCATCTCGAAGCCCCGTGGCTTCAACTCAACTGGTTACAGGAGGCTTCGATGTAGTCACCACCACACGACCACACACAGCATGAAAGACTGTAAAATGCAATACAAAACATTAGAGAACCATTTTCTTTTTTTTTTTTGATAAACGCAGCGTTCATAAAAGCAATCGCGTTTTACCAACAAAACAACAACAAGTTTAATTTCTTATAAAACCATGTACATACTGGCTAGTATATGCAGCGAAACATTCGCCATCCTGCGGTTTTCAAGTAGACATTTTAAAATTGTCACTTCTCACACACCTAGCGTATATCATAACCAAAGAAAAATTAAAGGAATTATGATAGATTCTACCCACTTAATTTCAGCAATAGCAAGCTACTTTCCGGACGAACTTATACTTAGCATAAAAATAACTACGTCCCTGTAATATCAGCAGTCGCTAGCCAGACTCGTGTGCCCGTGTCCTCATCTTCTAGCTGGAACGAGGGCAGCACTGCCTTCATCTTTGACACAGCCTGTAGTTTGTTAAGTGCACGCCTCCACGAGCAGTCCCACACTCCTTTCCTGTGACTCAAATAAAACGCGATACATAAACGTGCAATTTGATCTGTTATAATAGGTACCTAAAGGAAAGCGATCGGGAATAGTGTTAAACGAATCTTAAGTTCTCCGGTAGTGATCTTTGAACACGGTTTACCGCGTTAACAAAAGCATCTGAATGCTAACCAAAGACAACAGTTGCGGTCTATCCTCATAATTAAAACTAATATGAGAATTAGAAACACTACATTCATCGACAAATTTGCTGTTAACGCTTGAATTCCAAATTCCGTAATATTACTGATTTTATTAAAACGTATCAGGTAAACGTTTATTCACAACAGATTCTTTAACAAGAGAGCATTCGGCACCAAAATCATAACATAATGAAAACGACTGACCTGACTGATTTAATTAACCTGTAAACGAGCGAAACTCGCACGTGTTCACTCGCCACCGCTCGACCGACCTGGTCCCGCTGCTTACAGCGTCGCGCGCTTTGCCATCGACGTTGCTAGCGCCGTCGTTGGTCGATGAAATGCATTTCCGAAGATGAAGGTAGTTCATTGTCGGTAGTTTCTTTTTGTTCCGGCAGTAGTTTCCAGGCACGCAATACTTGCGATGAAAAGTTCCTTGAACTCCGTCCATATCATACCCGGATAAGTTACTTCAGATTACCACGCTGATGCTGATCCGATGTTGCGCACCACGAACGTGTGTTACCGTCAGTCTCATCAGGATAAAACTCTGGAAGGTTCACAGTTTGAGTAGAACGCTATGATTTGCCAAGTGCTTCAACCAACGCTCTCATATTAGAATTTTGCATTTCGAACAATAGGCGCCAATTATTATCACTGTTACCGCCATTTTCTTCGCCTGGTTTAATTACACTATGCGGTCCGTCTGTTTGCTCGGATCCCCCGACGTGGTAGGAAGTGGCTTCGACTTGCACTGAGACGCTTTATGTCCGGGTTTTCCACAGTTGAAGCATTTTCCTAGGCTGGGTGTGGTTGAAGGCTTGAATCGCTTAATATCAGGTCCATCATGTTCGTTCGGCTTCCTCTTTAGGAACGATACAGCAGACAGTTCTTGTAGAAGCCTCGATGATCGGCAAAAAGTTCTGATTTTGTTGCTCCAACAGATTGCGCCACAAGTCGTCGTCGTTTCCAAGTGGGAGATGGCGAGCAGATCCCACTTCTGATATGGGAGGGACGAGCGGGATAGTCGGAGAGTTTGTTCATCTTCGTCCGCCATCTGGGTAGTGTGGGTGATGTTTCTTCGGAATAAACTCGCAAATTGATCACAAATAACGTCTTTAATCGATTTACTTAGTAATTTACACGAAATATGGTGACTCTAATGCGATGTAGACGGATCGCAATACGAAACGTGGAGAGTTCTGCGCTTGCGTCCGTTCCGTCTCGCGGCTGGCGTTAGAATGCCATTTTAAACCAAGCACAGACCAATCCCAAGCGATGACAGCTGTCAATGTCATAGCCTGACGTTTCGCACGATCGAAGCGCCACCTCGCCGACAACATTTCGCACGATCGAAGCGCCATCTCGCCGACATATATAAAAATATTCATGTTTAATATATATAAAAATATTCATCAGTTATCATAGCACCCATAACACAGGCTACTTACGAGTACGCTTACTTTGGGGCTATATAGCGATGTGTGAAATTGTCCTATAATATTTATTTATTTATATTTATATTTAAATAGCCACGGCCAAAGCCTTACAATAATTCACTAATTTACAATCTATAAATTCAACTAGTCTGTTGATTATGTAGTTATAATTGTTTCTTAATTTTTTCTTTGAATATTTTAATGATTATTCCGATATAATAATCGTAAATGTTAAGGTAGGAGTAGGTACCATTTCATTTGATTAGCTCGCCCATTGTGATTTTTTTTCCTTTCTGGAGTAATTTGGAAACATAATTTAATGATATCGTTGTATTTGCACCAGAACAAAATGGTGTTTATTTTTGTAAAGCGTAATATTGTGCGATAAATTGTAACATAATGGACCTCGTTTTGGTAAATTTAACTTAATGAAAACGCGATAACTTGAAAAAAATTATTTTGATAATACATTAGGTAATTTGATTTTAAAGTCGCTTAGCCAAAACTTTAACTTCCCAACATAATCATCGTTATAAATTTATAATTTAAATGGCACTAGGTATAAATCTATACTAATACTATAAAGCTGAAGAGTCTGTTTGTTTGTTTGTTTGAACGCGCTAATCTGGGGAACTACTGCTTCAAATTGAAAAATTCTTTTTGTGTTGAATAGACCATTTATCGAGGAAGGCTTTAGGCTATATAACATCAGGCTGCAACTATTGGGAGCGAAGAAATAATGTGAAAAAACGGGGAAAATTATTCATCCTTGAGGGCTTCCGTTGCGTGCGCCGCGAAAACGGTTCAAGATACCCAAAATATATGTATGAAAGAATTATTCCTCTTGAAATGATCTAAAAAAATGTCTACGACAGTATATATATATCTTTCAAGATTAACTCACTAGAACCGTTTTTATGGTAATCAAATTTGGTCTAAATTAATGCATTTGTTAAGAGTTGTATCAACGTAATAATATTTATCTTTATCCAAATAAATGTGTTGTTGATTAAGAGTATTGTGTACAAAATTGTCTTTGACATCACTTATTTTCAATGAACATCTTAGAATCGTAAAATGTTTAACAAAAATGTAGATCTTTGGTACACGAGATGGGACGGAGGATATTGCTTGACGGGAAACTATAAAAAAAATTAAATTGAGAGGGATGACGGGGAAAGAGCACACTTTATATGAAAGTCTGTCTTCATAATTAAAAGGCTTCCTAAGAGGTTATCACGTGGATGAAGTCGCGGGCGACTGCTAGTAAATAATATATATTAGAGTAGAGAGAGTGACAAATAAGAGTTTCTAATTAGAGAGTAAGATTTGGAGATTGTGACCACCTCTCCCCGATGCGAGGTGTCAGGTTTAGTTATATTTTTTGCCTTTGTAACGATTAAAGAGTCAAGAATTGCAACTGGAAACTGTCTTTCAGGCATAGAAGTCCTAACTCCGGGCATCTAATGAAAGTTTCATGGAAGAAACGACAACTTATTTATTGCTCGACTTGAATGCGGCACAAAAATCCCACTAGCGAACAAGTTAACCTCTGCACCAACGGGGTATTTAAATTCTACAGTAACCTTCATTACCACGTGGATGCAATCAGTACAGATTAATTATGGAAACAGCATCAAATTGTATTTATCAAAGTTAATTAAGTGTTTGTTTTTGTTGATTGCGATTTGCCGTCTGAAACTGTCAACTAAAACTGTATTGTTAATTGATTCAAATAACCTAACTGCGCTAGGGGTGGTATCAGAAACTTTTTATTTATTTCTTCATATCAGTGACCTACACAAATACATTATGACTGCATGTAGGTAAAGATACTATCCAAGCCTTACGAAATATTAAGATTTAGTCATAGAAAGGATATTTTTTGTTACTTAAGTACATTTATGTATGTCGTGTTTTCTGAGGAAAGATAAGTAATATATACAATAAGGAATCTTTCTAACCAAATTTGCGTTACTTACTCTAAGTATTACGGAACGTCAATGTCAGTATGTGATTGACTATTTTGACAATGACATACGCTGTCAAAATAGACAAGCCAAGATAGCGAAAAACTGCGTAATTATGCTCTCGAGTCATCTTGGATGTTTTGAAAAGGGTCCGGACAAAAATTAGTAAAACTTGTGAGATTTATGGTTTTTTACCAATTCTGAGTTCACTAAATATATTCAAAATCAAAACCTTATCAAACTACAGCATTGTGTGATTTTTTTTGAGATCTTAAGATAGATTTACAAATATATTAATTACTCGTTATATACAATAGATATATAGCTTTGAAAGTTACATCCATTTCAGTCAAGCCAGCTGCAAATCACAAAACAAATATTACAACTTAGATTATGTTAATAGGACTAGACATGCTCGCACGATGACAGACTCATTGACAGGAATAAGAAAATCACATTATTTTCCTACGCGGAATAACTGTTGTGACAGTCGGCAGTTTGGTGATAAAAAAATATTCCCTCTATAATATTGAGAACCTTTTTATTTTTCAAAATGCTTTCCAAACGTAATCCTATCAGCGATAGTTGCTGTGTTGTAGAAGTAGATATAACTTGGACCCTTTGCCCGGTCAGGTGTCTCAGAAGTGGGAATTACTATTATCCGTTAGAATGGATTGTGTCCAATCCCTTGGTCTTGGATCTTTGTGGTCTTATTTATGAGATACTCAGACCGTAAAATTAATTTATTATTGTATTCATACTAATCTATACACGTATAAAATACCACCGACTGACCTTATCCATACTAATCTTCTACATATACGAGTAGGTGTCCACTCATCTTATCTAAAACTTAACACGAGATATCTCGATTGGCTTAAAATTGTCACAGTTTATATATATATATATATATATATATATATATATATATATATATATATATATATATATTTTTATGTATGACTCATTTTGCAGTATAGACTCACTAAGAGCGAATTTTTCGATGCTCTCGCTCTCGATTTCGAACGATAATTACACGAGCGGAACCGCTGGTCATACATAACTTGGATTATAAACGCGAAACTGATTGCCTGTTTGTGTCTGTGTCGAAACATATTTTGATGAATTTCTTCCATAATGTCCAAAATAGATACATACTATTAAAAAACTAGGTATTTTTTCAGGTGGCAAACAAATTATATTTTTTTAAAGCTTTTTATAATATTACAGTGACAAAAAAAGGAATTGTAACAAAAAAACTAATATCAACTTTTAATATAATAAGCGTAACATACAAAAATGTTCAGTAATCTTATATAAATAAAATCAATCGTAATTACCGTAAGAGAAATCGCATTTTCTCAATCGGTCAACGTCAAACCGTCCGTCCTACTACGTGTTGTGCTGGAAGCACATTAATAACACGCCAATCCGCCTCGTGAGTAGCCACGTGCATGCTCGAATAAAGAAAATAGATTGTAGTATTTGTTTAAGCGAAAATTCAGGACATGAATGGGATGTTTTAGTAGAAAAAAGGCTCTTTGGGAAAAAAACTATCGCTTATTTTGAGTTGACACAGCGTCTTGGGGAAGTACTGTGCTCATTTGTGCCGCCAAATAGCATTGCTGTGCTATGTCACAGGGACCGACAGCTAGTTTCAAATGTGGTTATTTCTTGTTCCGTCTATTATGTAATAGTGGACTGTTGAAAGAGTTATTAAATTAATTTTGAGGAGTAAAGTTATAATAATAAATGATTATTATTTTGTAATGGAATAAAAAGCTGTTCTACTAAATCATAATTTTTTTTTTCAACTACAAGTTGGCCCTTGACTGCTATCACACCTGATGTTAAGTGAGTAGGATGAATGATAGGAGTAGGATGAAATCCACACTCTTTTCGGTTTCTATACGACATCGTAACGGAACGCTAAATCGCTTAGCGGTACGTCTTTGTCGGTAGGGTGGTAACTAGCCACGGCGAAAGCCTCCCACCAGCCAAACCAAGACAAAATGAAGAAAAACCTCAATCTGCCCCGCCGGGAATCGAACTCAGGACCTCCGTCGTATAAATCCACCGCGCATACCACTGCGCCACGGAGGTCGTCAAATAATTAAATACATTACTATCAATTTTGGTATGTGTTATACACTCTATGAATAACACAATAATCACTATAGGAAATATATTTTCAACACGGTACGCCGCGATTTCTGAAAATAGTGAATATCCAACTCTATATAAGGAAATCTGATTTTTACGAATGATCATTGAATAAGAATTGAAACATCTGGGATGTGGTAGATTGATCAATATACGTGTACGATGTTTCGATGTAATTCGATAAAAAATAAACACGTTACTGGCAGAATTATACTGACATTACAAATTGTTTTAGCGGTTCATAGCTTTGTGGACTGAAATTATAATACCCTAATTAATAAATTTAATATTGAAGCGCCATATGTACCTATCAGGTGGACTATTGTTGTACCAACAAATGTTCTTAACGAAAGGATGAATGGATATGATTAAAAAAAGATTATAAATTCAACACTATATTATAGAGGGATAGGCTTTTACTAGACCGAAACTGTGGACCACATCAAGAGCACAAAATAAATAGCTTTTGCACAAAACCATCTCACAAATGTTATTTTAAGATGAAATTTAATCGTTTCAGATGTTCCTCCTATACATTTCATTGAACATTAATGAGATTGTATATTATTGTCTCGGAATCTTTAGAGACAAATGTTTGCTGTTTTGTTAAGCGAGGAATTCGATGTATTTAACAGATAAACGGAAATATTTTACTTAGCTTTTATAGATACAATTAAAAATATTCTTGTTGAAACAGTTGACGGAACAAGAAGGCCTATTTGATGTTAATTGGAAAACCTTGGTTTATTAACGCTGTAACAGTCACTATCAGATGTGAGTGATAATGACTGAAATAAATTTTAACAAAAAATAGAACCGACTCAAAACACACTAAAAAGTAAAAAATAACTGTGTCATTTAGTTGCTTTAATTTACTTAAGCATATCTATGAAGCCAATTTTAAGGAACATTTATTTTACGTAGTAAAACAGTTTGTGGGTTCTAGGTAACGTCCTTAAAGTAGAAACCTTGACTGGCACCGACTCCTAGATATGCCGATACCGAGACAAAAACCGAAATCGCTGTAAGCGTGCCTCCAAAATTTGAAGAGTTCCTTCAATTTCCCCAGGATATCATCATCAGATCCTAACATGATAACAATAGGACCTTGGAAGTGTGCCCTTTCTAATAAAAAAAGAATTATCATAATCGGACAACTCTGTAAAAAGTTATCCGTGGTCATACATAAAAAAAAATATACGTGTCGAATTGAGAACCGTTTTTTTTCGTCGGTTAAAAATTGGAACAAAGCTCCATACCTACTTCATAACTTGATCCTACTACCAGGACTACATGATCCTACTATTCTACAACCCAGGATCTCAATATCCGAAATTCATTATACAGTATCCCAAAGTTTCATGAGACAGTAACTTTTACAGATGCCAAGGTAATTTTTATAAATATAAAGCTTTTATTATTTCACAAAATAAATTAAATAAAGCTCTGTGATCTTTACAGTAAGTTACCCTGCTTTGTGGCGATCACTTATATTAGTTTATACTTTTATAACAATCATTTGGGAATAGTTGGCTGACTAACGTTCTAAAACCAAGGAAGACCGTAGCTAACGTTCCGGAAATTAACTTTATGTTATACCTTTCCTGTTAGTTGTTTCAAACTTAAATACTAACTGAAATATATTATACAACTTATCTATAGTTTTACTAACTTTAACGTTTACAACATAAACAAAGTTATTTTAGAATTAGGATTGTGATACATTGCATCATACTAGTAGTTTTGGATATTATACATGGTTTGACTAGAAACATAAATATGTCGCCATGTTGCGGATAAAAAAGGAACTAATTTCTTCAAATAGCACACTATAACAGAGTGCTAAATAGTAATTGTGGCGTCCTCTATTCAGGTTTTTGTTATTATATTATATACTATTATAACTAAGTAATGCTTATTTAAAGCTATTTAAGCTTAAATTCAAAGATACAGTCTTCCAATTTTACTACAAAGTTGAAAAATTGTTTTTGTTACTTTTTTGCACCCACATGACACGAGCATTAAATGAAAGGTGCTTACTGCGAAAATAAAATAATGTCACTGTGAAAGCTTGTTTTAAAAAAATAAAACTTGAATGTGGGCAAGGCAAATGTTTCGAGATACTATAGTGGAACGAAAAAGTATTTTATAAAATGGAAACCATTTTGAAACGGCGGAAATTTTTATTGTTTCGAGACTAAATAAAAATGACAAACTTTTAACGTACATTGAAATGAATCATGTGAGGAAAATTTATTCAAAATTAATATTTAATCTATTGCTATAACAACAAAAAATTACGAAAGTTGAAATGAATTGTAAATAGTTTATTTACTTACAGCTATTTTCTGTGTAAATCTTACAAATCCAAATAAAGAAATCAACCAAATCCACCCAAAATACTTATATTGGTTCTAGTAAATATATTTACTATTGATTTGTATATAGGTATGTATAGAACGGATGTTTTTTCGGGGGGCCAAGTGTTTGGGGGCGCCTTAGCCTTGCCCTTTGCTGCAAATCAGATACTATATCTATTTATGATAATAAATCCAACACCAAACGATCTGGCTAGCCACAAAATTTCACAGATTAACTCCACATCGGTACTTTGGTAAAACTTACGCTAAGTTTTCACCACACAGCTTTGTCACTGTGAACTGGCGACTGGGGACTAATCGGCGTGACATATCTAAGTGACTTTATGTTGATCATAACACTTCTACTCACATATACCCGAACACGTTAGAACGAATGATGTCCCTTAAGTATGATTTTAATTTTACTAAACAACTATGAATGGCACTTCACAAATAAACTACTTAAATCATTGATGAGATACGCATTGTACAGAGCATTTGGAGTTAATGGAAACAGTTATTTTTCTCTACCTATAATAATTATTGTATCCAAAGCTGTGCTTATTATAATGTAGGCGAGCGCTAACAAAGAAATTTCCAAAAGTCATACCCAAAAGGGATGAAAGTGGGGTTCAAGAATAGACGAATTTTTGCACGGATGGAATTGCAGGCATACGCTTATATTAGTAACACATATTAGATTAAATAGCATATTAGTAAATAAATATATTTTAGGCATGTAGTTATTACTCTAGGGAGTTAACGGTATGTTCTAATTGGGTAGAGTAATTCCGGTCAGAATAGCATTAGATGGGTCTACGTAAAGACTTCCGATGAATGTACCTTGAGACCTCTCAACCTCTTAAGATAATATGATCAAATATTACATAGTATTACTATTATCTGGGCCCTGCACCTGATTGGACTATTTTAATGGACACGTATGAAAAGCACTATTCCGGAAGACTTAGCTATTTCGACATCTTGACCGAACATATTTCTTTTTTCCAAACAAATAGTTGAAAAAGTACTTGTAGAGGTTACAATGCCGTGGGAAACAAACATCCCTAAAGACCATGTATTCAAAGTGAATAAATATTTTGACCTCATTAATGAACTAACTAAAAATATATAAATAAAGCAATACGAAATTAATTAAGTCCGAACTGTGTATCTAGTTCATTCATTATTTTGACACAAACTTAATTATTTTTATAAATTATCTACAATCTTGGTTATATCTTACCGATTACTCTAGAGCTTAATAAATAAGTCTAGAATATATTTTAACGTTACAGTTACAGAAAGTAATAAATAGATATCATGACTCCAAATCTCGGGAGATTAAAGTGGTCTTAAATAATGTCAACTTTTGCTTTCATAAAGAGTCCAGTTATTCAAAGTTTAAAGCGGGAGTTATAAACTTAAACTGACGCTTATAATGCTATTCGAAGTAATACTATAAACTACAATTCTGAGATTCACTGCTTGTTAAATTTTCACTTCTTAAGTTAACCTGTCATTAATACTTATGCATTTTTGCATATTTTTTGTCGGGGTTATCGAAAATTATCTAGATCAAAACTAGGACATGTTGGTAGTAATGGAATATTATATTTAACTATCTGTGATTAGGGTTCATTAGCGTAGATCCCGTTTTTATTTCAGTTTTAATCCCACTGTTAATGAGCGTTTATATCGCAAAATGAATAACTATACTCAATGTAGTGTATAGTTCTAGATGTCCCTTATTTCACTTATATCTATGATACACTATTGTACCACTTATATCGACAAATATTAATTTAACTTTCAATCATCAAAGTTGCTTAAATGTCCACCACTATAGAGTTCTGCATTTTTGTACATACTTGCCAAAACTACTGTTAATAGGAATATTAATATTTTGTCCGTTCTACTCGTTATCATGAGGTGTTTGCACACAAGGAACATAAAAATAAAAATTGATTAAGGGTGCCTTTTAAGTATTTTACGCATAGTAGGTATGCTAATGGAAGATATTGGTTTTCATTTTATAGGCAAAATAGCGAGATTTTTATTTTCCTGTTCAGACTTTACACCTGTCTATTATAAAAACTCTGGTTTATCGGGATAAAGATTAGTTTCACGGCTGTCGCTGTTATTACAGATTATAATTACATCTGAGTTTACAATAGATTTTACGTGATTATTTGACACACAATCACAGGTATTTATTAAACAGGATAGCAAACTATTCTTAACTATTGGATAAGTTTTAAAAATGTTGAGAAAGATTATTAGAATATTCCAATTAGATTCAATTCTAAGTAAATATATTAAACAATTTTAGCCTAAGAACACGGAAAATTTAAAACTAAACAACATTTTCGCCAACATTACGCCACAGATCACGATCTATCAAAAACGCTATTCGTTATACTGTACGCAGATAACATTTTAGTGAGGCTATGAATATATTATCTATGGTCAAAGGATTTATCTTACCTGAATGTTCTGCTTTACATACTCCAATCCTTTATCCGTTTTGAACGCAGTGATAGGTAGAGATTGGGAAATTGTTCAGTCTTTATATAGATTTAGAACAAAGTATGGACGCCTGGAAGATCATTCTACGCGTCATCCGATACTGATATTTCATTCCTCTATGAAATTTTCAGTACATTCCTAGCTCGGAGTCGAGAAATTGGTGGTGTTACACCCCCGTGCCTCGGAAAGCACGTTAAGCCGTCGGTCCCGGTACACTATCATCAACATCTGATAGTGATCATTAATAAATAAAGAATTATCACTCTAAGCCCGCCAACCTGCATTGGAGCAGCGTGTTAGATCTACTCTCCATATCTCCCCATAAATACTCATTTAAAAATATTCTTGAGTCTATTAAAATTGGGCAAATTTCAGTTATTTTTAGATTTTTATGACTCTAGGGGATTTAGACTCTAGGATGTTATGGCATTCTTATTTAATTTTAACTTTACTTAAACTTTAAATTGATATTTATGAGATTGTACAAAGGTACTCGCACTATTTACACGTACATCGAGAGAGTGCAAACTATCCTTCTATCTTCTTTTTCATGAAATCATCGATAAGAAGAAATAAAATTGCTTTTCGTTTGCATAATATTTTACCAAAAACAAACATTGTATTGTGAACACATTCCTTTTAATGAAATAGGAATGGTCTCAGATACATTTCTGCAATACCTAACAGTTACGCAGTAAATATGCATATCAATTTGGAATGAACCAATTTATGGAGATATTATTCATATATACTTCATGTAATAAATTGGTTTTCGGTTGAGTTTGCTGTAAGGTGTCAGGCGCACTGATTCATTCGCTTGCGACAACTTAATAATTCCATTTTTTGAAAGGCTACCGATGCACTCACACATATACACACATTCTCACAGATAGAAACGCCAAAATTATAATACCCTTCTTTTTACAACAGAGTATAAAATGGGATACAATTTTAATGTGTATGTTGTTTGGAAAAATCTGAGTTTTTAACCAACAAAAAAACATGGAGGAGGGTATTTTTTCTTTTTTTTATATGTATGACCACGCATAACTTTTTACAGAGTTGTCCGATTCTGATAATTCTTTTTTTATTAGAAAGGGCATACTTCCAAGGTGGTTCCATTGTCACCATGTTAATCTGATAATGAAACTTATTAAAAACTATTTGAATTTTGGAGAAACGTTACAGCGATTTCAGCTTTTGTCTCGTTATTGGTAGCTTTTTGACTTCGTGTAATTATTTTGACAGTGCGAGGAACATTACGTGGAGATAATTCAACTACAATGGTCTTAGAAATAAAATTTTTTAATAAAAAAGGTAACCGACTACTAAAAATGTAAAAAAAATTGTGTATTTGTTTGTGTTTAATTTACTTCCGCACTTTGTACTCGTAGATAAGATTTCTAATTCTTTAAACCTTACTCAAGAACCTATTCTTATTTACTACGTAAAATAAATGTTCCTTAAACTTGGCTAGCACCGAATTCATACATATGCCTAAGTAAATTAAAGCAAGTAAATGACACAATTATTTTTTAATTTTTAGTGCGTTTTGAGTCGGTTCTATTTTGTTATTTCGTTTAAATTTGCTAGATGTTATTTACCAAATTTAGTTCGGTAGTTTGACTAATTATAGTCACTGACTCTTGGTCTGCTAAGCCCCGGCGTTTCGTACTTCAAACTAGGTTTCACAAGTTGCAACGCCAATTTAAACTGCAAATGGAACTTTTAAAAACAAATTGCAATTTAGCGAAAGCGTTACTTCCACTCTCAGCTTGTCCCTTTTTACTAAACTTTCGACTTCGTGTAATTGTTTTGACGTGCGAGGCAATCATTAAGTTGAGATTCTACTTAAAACTTCAATGGTCTTGTAAATAGAAAATGTTCTTTTAATTTGTAACGTTACCTTTTGGACTACTAACTTTGTACGAGTAGAGATTAATATTAAAGTATAAGTTCGTGTAAGTCTTCCTCTAGAATGTATTCATCAAAACTGCATTACCTACCTATATATATACGTAAAAACATATAGATTATCTACGGAAAGCGTATGTAATGTACTCCAAAATACTTAATAGATTTTTAGTAATTTTGAGCAGAGGTTTAACAGTGTTTTTGTACCATCCCAAAAATACTGATAAATATTGAAACTTTAGAGAACTTATTGTTCCTTGTAAACTGAAGAAATTAAATAGAACAGATTTTAATTAAGTAGTTTCAATTAAAATTTTATACACCTTCCTGTGTTTATGGTTTAAAATTATAAACAAATTTTAAGCGCCTCGTTTTTTGCGCAAAGGATCAATCAGCCAGGCTATCGAACGCGGAAATTCAGCCCGTATCCTTGCCACAATTCTACTTGGGCATAAGAGTATAGTTATTAGGATACGTTAGCTTAAGTTCTTTATTATTCCTTAGGTATTCTTTCTCAATTTTAAATATTTCAAAGATATCAACTCCAAAGTTGCCTAAATAACATAACACGTTAAGTATAAAGTGTCACTATGTATGCTCGCACTCTCAAGGCTTGTAGTAAACCATAAAAAATAGACTAATATGAAGATATATCGGATTTTGTATAGTTTATTATATCTAACATAGGCTCACTTCAAACATTGTCTCTATTTTCTAAACCAGTTGACCGTAATCATGTAGACCTCGTATTATTTCAAAGGATATTTTGTTAGTAAAATGTTGTAATTACAACACAAAGGTTAAGTTTCCAGGAGCGAAATATTTCGAATTAATTCTTAAGCTTTGTATTAATTTGATGCGTATTTCAGGTTAGAAAGGTTTTAGTTGCGAAAATACACAAAGATCAAAACAACAACTATCTCATTTACCATGTAGTGGGTAGTGACCCCTTTGCGTCCTTGCGGGTGCTCCAATGATGTTTCTGCATTTCGATTCATTGTCTGAAATGTTGTGTGAAGAACTGGAATTTTCCAGTGTCTGGGTGTTTCTCTGTTATATATGAGTATAACAACATATATTATAAAATATTCATCAGTTATTATAGCTCCGATTGGAATGTAATGAAAAGTACGCAACTTTGGGGCGATATAGGATGTGTGTAATTGTCTATACTATTTAGATATAAACAACTAGGACAGTAAGAGTTAACAAATAGGTATAGAGCATAAGGGTTATAAAGACAGGGTAGTTTATAAAACAAGATTTGTTAATCATCATTATCAGTATTATCTCATAACAATAAAACTCTTACTTTAAAGGCAAAAGCAAAAGAAATCAATTAGAGTAATTAATTCATTACATAAAAGTATGTTATCCAAAAGCATGCGCCGAAATACTGAATTCGTGCAATTATGCCTGCATAGGCTGTTAAGATTATAAATAATTTTTAAGATTATTTTACTGAAGGACGATCAACGTATATATAAAGTAAGTATAAATACGTGCATAACACTTTGGCGCAACAGGTAATTGAACTTGGAACCTTCCGGCTTTTAGTTCCCTTTTAAACCCTTAACTATTAAAGAGCTTCTAAAACATTAATGTACTTTTTTCTATAATATTACCAATGGTTTTATAATACTGTCAACCCTCCTTCAAAAGTCGTAAAGACTATGTTATGAGTCGCTACGTCAACAGCAGTGGAGTACTGTGTAGAGATTGAACCCTGAACTTATTAGGGCCGACCGCCTTAACCGTAGAATTATTAAGGCTTAGGTATTCATCTAAATACAGATCATGATCGATCGCTAAGCCGTGGAGAGATCTACAAACTATGTAATAGTTTGCTACGAGATCTCTTAAAAGCCACTACACTACGTGGTGACAATGCGCTTCAAGTGGGCATTGAGAGACATTGCATAGACTTGGCCGGAATACTGTTGAATTTAATCTGTTGATATCATCATCATCATCACCACTTACCTCCGTCATCATCATCACCATTACCGACGTTTGCCATTTATGACTTACTCGTAGGTACCTACTCGTATTTAAACCGCCTGGCCTAGCCATTGCAGAGCATAAACGTCTCAATTTTTAACCGATGAAAAAACGGAGGAGGTTCTCAATTCGACACTTATATATTTTTTTGTGAATGACTACGCATAGCTTTTTACAGAGTGGTCCGATTTTGATAATCCTTTTTGTATTACAAAGGTCACACTTCCAATATGGTCCCATAGTCATCATGTTAGAATCTGATGATAATGTCCTGGAAATATTGAAGGACGTTTTGAGTCGGTTCTATTTTTTGTTAAAAAAATGTATTGCTTAGGTGTTAAATGAAATATAGACTATGAGTAATCATTACCCAGTCCAGGTTTCAGATCAGTCTTTTTTGATTATCGGAGAGGAGGAATTATAGAACTTTGACTTAAGACACTACTCCCTTGAGGGTTGTCGAACTTAGACTCTTATTACAATAGGGATATTTCTACTACTACCAGATATTAGTTAGGATACACCGTACACATACAAACTGACTGCTTAACGCTCTACGAAGCATGAGGAGGATTGGTGGTGTAATACCAACAACCTTTCCGTGCCTTACCAATGCCCAGAATTAAAACCTAGTAAATCGTTATTTGAAGCCACGTAGGATATATCAAACGAGGTACTTCATAACTCATCTAAAGCAGAAATAGATCACAATCATCATAATTACAAGCCGATGAACATATACTGCTGCATATAGACTTCCAAACACCACGGTCTGGTGCCACTAGCATCCAGAGGCTTTCTGCAATCCAAAATACGATGGTTTAATACAATTTAATAATATACGTATTACTGATAACATTTGACGACCTCCGTGGCGCAGTGGTATGCGCGGTGGATTTCAAAGAGCATGTCGATATTCCCGACAGATTGAGATTTTTCTTAATTTATCTTGGTCTGGCTGGTGGGAGAATTTCAACATCGCTATATACCCACGACAAAGATGTATCGTTAAGCGATTTAGCGTTCCGGTACGATATCGTGTAGAAACCGAAAGGGTGTGGATTTTCGTCCCACTCCTAACAAGTTAGCCCGCTTCCATTTGCATCATCACTTAACATCAGGTGTGATAGCAGTCAAGGGCTTGTTGTCGATAATAAAAAAAAACATAGCTTATCCTAGTGTTACATCTTAGTGTTTCGAAGAGCATGTAAATATTCTCAAAATTGTGATTCTATTATATCTGCTGTTATTGATTCATTCATTAGTTCATTCACCCAAAAAGAAACAATGTTTCCTGTATAAAGTAAATACTCACCTTATTCGAGTCGGATATTCCGAGACATCTCGAGGGAAATATAGTGTGCTCTCACTGCTGCTTGCTTGACTTATAACATTTATCTTGACTACATATAAAAACAATTGAAGCTGAGTGTCCGTCATCATTATCAATGTTTTTATAACGACCCACTACAGGGCCAGGCCCCGCTTCTTGGTAGAAGATATAGAAGGAACAATCAACCGGAACCAACTACTTAACTGATGAACTTGGATGTAACATCAGCAACCACCCAAATCCTTTGTTAAGCATTTCGTGGAAGAAAGAAAAGCTTAATATTTCATAGCCCAAGATACAAATTCAGAACATCGTCACGTCCTTATGGGACCATTGAATTAGTTAGTACGATGGCAAGGGGAAGAGCCGATTAGACATAGCCGAGGGTGCTATCAATATGCCCTTAACAAAGTACTTCTGTCAGCGCGTGTTATTTTCAATGATTTGTCAATATCTCCAATCTAATTAGTATACATAAGAGCGTTGTTCAAGCCACGCTTGGTTAGCCATGATAAGCCATTTTTCATAAATACAGCAACAATCAAGTTATATCAGCCGCCATTTATGTTTCCCGATAATCATTTACCGTTCGGAGAGCTAGAGGTAGTAACGTGAGTAGGTACTTGGATTATTATTTTTAAAAATGCCCATATTTTTTAAATCATTTCTACTTTGATTCATCATTATCATTATCATTACACAGCCAGACCTCTCTCCTTGTAGAAAACAGGATATAACGTTTGGATCGACCACGCTGCGCCAATGCGAATTGCCGAACTAAGGGTTATTTATGTTTAATTCAAGGTCAAAGTCAAAATATAGTTATTCAATAAAATCAGAATTATTATGAATCTTCAATATGTAATTTTAAGGTTATGGTGGTATTTAATGACAGCAACATAAAATTAAAGCTATGAGCAGAGGCGGCGTTAGGCGTGGGCGACGTGGGCCACCGCCTACGGCCTCGCGCTACAAGGAGCCTCGCGCCTCAAAAAATTTTAAGCATTGCTTTAAAGCGAGAATAAAATAAAAAAAGATATAAATTAATTTCGTAGTGAAATATGTTAGTTATTTATTTTAATTATCTTAGTCTGGCAACATTTGCCGCCGACCAGTGCGGGGAATCCCTTGTTTTATTTGTTTACTTTCTTTACTAGGAAGCATTTCAAATCACGAAAAAAATGGTATTCCGTTGGAGCAAGGTCTGGCGAATATGGAGGGTGACGAATGGTTTCTATTTGCAGTTTCTGTACAGTTTTCTCGTGCTGTATGAGGTCTCGCAATATTATGGAGCAATAATGGTGATCGTCGGGGCTGTTTCACTGCTAGTTTCGCTATCATTGTTCGGAGTTCGGCGCAGTAGACATCTGCCGTTATTGCTTGACCAGATCGGAGAAAGCTATAGTGAATAACTCCACGCTGAGACCACCAAACTGTTACCATTACCTTTTTATTGGTAAGCTTTGCTTTAGGACACTGTTGCGGCGTTTGACCTGGGGTCAGCCATTGCATTTTCCGCTTATGATTATCGTAAAGAATCCATTTTTCATCACATGTCACAATTCGACCTAATACTCCTTGATTTCTGTATCGATTCAACAAGGCAACACAAGTTTCAACACGCATTTCTTTCTGCAGATCAGTCAAGTCATGAGGCACCTATTTTTCATATTTTTTTATTTTATTGATTTGACGCAAATGAGACAATATTGTTGGAAAAGTAACGTTAAACCATGCCGCTAATTCCTGGGTAGTTTTCCTCGGATCGGCTTCCACCATCACTTTCAAATCATTGTTATTCGCCTGTATGGGCGTCTTCCACGTGGTTCGTTCTTCAAATCGAAGTTTCCATCATGAAACCAAAATCGCACAGTGCGTTCATTAGCAGTCCCCTTTCCAAACGCAACATTAATATTGCGAGCTGTTTCTGCCGCGTTAGTTCCGCGTCAGAACTCGTATTCAAAAATCACACGAATTTTCGAAGTATACATCTTTATTGTCCAAGCTGAATAAAAAAAAACAACTGAAAGTTGATAATCGAATGTTGCACATTTTTTTAAAAGAAGAATTACACACCGTATAGAAAAAGTTTCACTTTAAAATCTTAAACCATGAAGGTTCTATGTCAATTCGAAGAACCTATTAAATACGAAGTATATTAGTACGAAGTGCAATTTCGTACTTTAACCCCTAATATAACAGAAAATAGCCTGAAAGAAATTTACCCAAATATTTACATTGTCATCCGAATTTTATTAACAATTCCGGTAAGAACAGCTTCTGCTAAAAGGAGTTTTTCAAAATTAAAATTAATATAAAATTATTTGAGAAACACAATGAATCAGGAAAGACTTTCAGCTTTGGCTGTTTTACCAATTGAATCAGATGTGGCTTCTAGACGGAATTACGATACAATAATTAAGGAATTTAGTTAAGTTAATAGCAGGAAATTTCTGTTCCTTTAAAAAAAACCAAATTATTTTTAAATATACACTTTAAGAAATGTATACAAGGTGGAGATGACAATACGTCAATAAAAGCAAACATTGACTGCACTGTTAAATAAATAATAAGTTTTTTAAAGCTAAAAATGTACTTATAAATAAAAATACATTTTTTTTCAAAAGAAATTCAGCCATAATCAGATACAAAATTCAGCAACAACACGGTTTTAAGTGACAACATTATTTTTTGGCGTAATTACGCAATCCCTTTAAAAATAATCAATGAATCAAAAAAAAATCAGAAACTGTCAATATTTTAAAATATGTTAATATGATATTTTGCCATTACTCCAGCGCAATTAGCCTTAAAATTAACAAAAAGTACAAGAAAATCGCAGTAGAATTAAACCCATCAGAAAATGAGGAGAATATCAAAAAAATGAAAGGAAAAATAAATTACGGGCGATCTGAGGTCGGGAAGGGGTTGGGGTTGAGGGTTTAGGGGTAAAAAACGGATTTTCTCGATTTCCGGCAAAACTAAAAGTCCTATGGAAAAGAGTTGAATGGCAAAGTTGTAGCTAATAAAAAGATCTAAAACTTTTGTTTCTACACTTTTTTCACATAACCTCAAAATTTGTGTGAAAAATTCAAAAACCAAGTTTTTCGTTTTTAATGTTTATCTTTTACAAATAAAATTTTATTTTCATAAAATTTGGTGAAAACTTCCTTGTTTTGCCCCAAACACAAAAATTGGCCGTCAAAATATCAATTTTTTTTTAAATTGGTGTGCTTTCTGTTCGTTGAAATCTCTACTTTCCGATGGTGATAATATATAATATATATATATATATATATATATATATGTTACTATAGTAAACCTTCTCAGAAAATGCAGTAGATTTTATTTGGATTCAAAAATTAAATCACTGGACTAGAAGCATCCTATATATATATAGATATTTAATTTATTGGTGTTGTTATTTCAACCTTTATATTTACGATATGTAATTTTTACATTAATATTAATCTTATTTGTATTTTTCGAATAAAAACTTGGCAGTGTTAATTGTATTTTTTTTTTTTTATTATTTTATAAATTCCGTCTTCAGGTCGCAATAGGACAGGGCCTCGCGAAATCTGTCTTGCCCACATCAAATTTAGGTCTTGCCCCGCCACTGGCTATGAGGGTTCGAAATCATTTATTTTTATTTTCATTCAATAATTACTGATCACTATGTTAATGATAGTGACAGGGACCTATGGCTTAATGTCTCCGAAGCAAGAACTTACTCGTTGACGCTGGGCTTAGAATTTACTGAAAATGTCTTCATCATTAACGTCTTTTAACCTCTTAACCATTTAGCCTATTAACGGCCCACTACAGGGCCAGGCCTCTCTTATAGGAGAAGGGATATGGAGCGTACACCCACCACGCTGCTCCAATGTGGGTTGGTGGGTTTAGGTTGATAATGTTCCATTTATTAACAATCACTATCAGATGTTGACTAGACCAACGAGGCAGTCAAAATTCTTTCTTTCTTTTAAGAAAATTTCTTAAAAGAAAGAAAATCTTAAAACTATTCTATAATCAACGGTGGATTCGTTCTCAGGACCTCTTGATTTAAGCTCCATAAGCTTACCACCGAGACAATATTTATTTCAAATAAAAAATTATGTCTCAAAACACTGCAAAGGTGGTCGTATCGCTAGGCAATCTCATACAACACACCCTTGGAGAAAGGATTTCATAGAGTCGTTATAAAGCACGCAAACGATTTAATAGAAAACGCGGGATAACGCAAGAATACATTTAAATATGTATAAAATCTATCTTCCCTGTTGAGTCTACAGAGAAGGCAAGAAACTCAAGCTCGTTGCTTTTTTAAAAGTCATACATTATCATACAATAACAATTTTACAGTGAATTATTTTCATTTCCCTACATTTTACTTTTTTACCCGACTGCGTCAGAAGGAGGGTTATGTTTTTCGAGCGTATGTATGTATGTATGTATGTATGTATGTATGTATGTATGTATGTATGTATGTATGTATGTCCATTTCTTCGGTACGCCCTACAGCCTAAACGACTGAACGTATTTTGACAGGTGAGGTGTTGTTGAATTCGTTAAAATTGTGGTAGTGACATAGGCTATATAAATTTTCAAAATGACGGCTGTAAATGGGGGAAAAAAGGGGGGGTGTGTGTATTTTTACGTTAAACTTATTTTGTGTAAAATCAGTTCTAGTGCATATTTGCTTAAGGATTTTAAACGATCGCCAGTATTTTCAATCAGAGTTTGCTCGACAAATTTCAAACTCAAAGTCATAAACTCGCCCTTAGTCCAGCCCCGCCCTTAGTCATGAACTCGCTTGTTCATGCAACGCGGCTTCAAACAACACCACGCTGCCTCAGGTCCTGTATTTTAATTTCATTTATCGAACCAAATGTTCGATAACCTGACCTAAGATACGAAACTAGGAACTTGTGATCGAAGCCACATAGCATAGACTAGGAAGTCCACCAATTATTAAACATACATTATAATAATATTTTAATAACATTATAAGTACACTAGCTTTTGCCCGCGACTTCGTCCGCGTGGAACTAGTTATTATGGCAGCCTAATTGTTCTAAGCTTTGAATGTCATATTTATTAATATCTAATCAAGTGCCTAAGGAATAGGTCTTAAGCTTTCAAAAGGACGACACTTTCATACAACATTTCATCCCCCCTTTAACCCCTTACAACCCTTTTTTCGCAATTAAAAGTATCCTATGTCCTTTTTCAGGCTCTAGACTTGCTGTGTACCAAATTTCATTTAAATCGGTTCAGTAGTTGTAGAGTGAAAGCAAGACAGACAGACAGACAGACAGAGTTACTTTCGCATTTATAATATTAGTTAGGATTAGGATTAGGATGAATGTCATATTTATTAATATCTAATTAACTGGCTAAGAAATAGGTCTTAAGCTTTCAAAATGACGATACTTTCATACAACATTTCATCCCCCCTTTAACCCCTTACAACCCTTTTTTCGCAACTAAAAGTAGCCTATGTCCTTTTTCAGGCTCTAGACTTACTGTGTACCAAATTTCGTTTAAATCGGTTCAGTAGTTGTAGAGTGAAAGCAAGACAGACAGACAGACAGACAGAGTTACTTTCGCATTTATAATAATAGTTAGGATAAACTTGCAGTAGTGATATGTTTAGAGTGGCAGGAGTATAGTAGACATTTGGCGTTTCTACTCTGAGACAAGCCCGAGCGCTAGTATTATAAATCACACGCAGTGTTGGACAAGAAATTGCATTACTGTTGCTATTTCCTGCAACTGTCCTATTAGTTTAGTGGTTAGCTTATATGTGGTATATATCGAGGTCTCGAGGAGGTTCTGAGTCCTGGGGCGAATTATGAAATATGGGTCCAAGAGTATTCCATCCATATTTTTATACGGTCATTACTACAGAATGCTTTCGCGGGATCATTTGCCGGTAGAGTAATTACTAGCCTCGCTTGATGCCTACAAGACCAGACTTAAGAAAATCCAGAAAATATGAAACTTACTTACTGTTACTATACTGACGGCCTCCGTGGCACAGTGGGTAGTGACCCTGCTTCTGCGTCCTAGGCTGTGGGTTCGATTCCCACATCTGGAAAATGTTTGTGTGATGAGCATTGATGTTTTCCAGTGTACTAGGTGTATATCTATATATTATAAGTATTTATGTATAATATATAAAAAATATTCATCAGTTATCATAGTACCCATAACACAAGCTACATAAGCTTACTTTGGAGCTATATAGCGATGTGTTTCCTATAATTTTTATTTATTTATTATTTACTTACTTATACTTTTGCACCCAAGACTAAAGCAGTACCAACTTCCCAACGAGGAGCTAGAAATTTTTCACTGAAAATTTCTCAACATATATACCAAAAAAAAACTCAGTATATGTACCTACTGGGTTAAACTATTTAGTATTCGAAGCGTTGTATCTGATAATAGGTACATACTTTTAGTAGGTACTGCTTACTGTTTATATTCACAAAACAAACGAAAGCTTACTGTAAGCTAAATAGTTTTATTTGTTGAGGCTTTCGACTAAAAACGGTTAAGAGTAAACAGTTTTTGTGTGCTAACAATTCGCAATGCCGGTAACAGTTTGCGTTCAAGTTATTTTTGGATCTGCGGGTTGAGATTTGGGAAAGAGCTTTTCATTTTTTGAAAACTTTAAGACAAGGCTATGTAAGTATCCTTCGAAGTAGATATCAATTAATTATGATTTACATTTGCTATATTGCAAATAATTCTGTTTTGTGATAATTCGACAAAAATTAACCTATATCCTTTTTCACGCTCTATCTCTTGACCAAATTTCATTCAAATTAATTCTGTAGTTCGTGAAAGCGAGACAGACAGAGTTACTTCCGCATTTATAATATTAACTATAGATTATGTTATATAACAATTGAACGGACCCTTTTGTTTAGTAGAAATGGGCATAACAAGCTATCCTTAAAATAAAAACATATGCTATTGCGGACTTTTATGTAGAGCTAATTTTTATATCTCATAGGGCTGAGGTGAAAGCAAAGCAATGTATAGAAAAATCCTGTATAGAGTATATAAAAGTATTTCAAAGAATTTTCGATATGTCCATAATTTCTTTAAAAAAGGGTCAAATTCTTTGATGTTCTTGGAATAGTGCATTCATTAATTTTCGTTTGAAGTCGAAGCTGTGTGTTTGTATATAAATAAGTAGAGCTATAAAAATGATTCTCATAGTGACGTAGATATAGCCTGCGTCTGCGAACACTAACAACCCTGTAAGCGACTACACTGCACGTAGCAACAATCTATTTGCGGCTGTTTATTCAAGCGCGTAAGCCACTCGCGTAAGTCGGGAATTCTCGCAGCAAACGCAAGCCCTAATGGAGCTTCATTTATATATCAAAAGACTTTATTTAACCTTAGAACATCTTTTCAAATATTTATATAAAACTGCAAAGCATTATTGTTGAGTTCGAAGTTAAAAATTTCCTATTTAATATTACTAATGACCTTATAACACCCTAAAACTTGTCACTTTCATGAACATATCATACGAATCCTCCTTTATTAAATTATGACCTTTAAGGGAGGAAACCGTAAAGTCATCTAATCCAAAAATCCTTTTTTTTTGGAAGTCTCTATGTCAGCTATATTTTTTCAGTTTGTGATAAAAATAAAAAAGGTATTTCCAAGACAATTCGCCATCTCCAGCAACTGTCACAATCTTCTAATTGCTCCTTAAAATAAGAAATGGCCTTGTATGACCTGAAAATAAAATGACTACTAAACAAAGTCCTGGCACACCCTACTTGCGAATCAAGAACAATACATTTTAACATATAATTCTTTTTTTAAATAATAAATTATAAAATTTAATCGTACGTTAATATATAGTGAACTCGTTCAAGTCAGCACTCGATTGGAAGGAAGCATCTCAACTCTATTCGAGTGCACTGATCCAATTGTCTTACCACAACCACTTGGTAATGGCGCATTAGCCAACTTTAACTCACTTTCAACCACTTGCTGGCCGCAAGGTTTAGTCTAGCCACGTTTAAATGTACGTAAAACTCGGCTAGACTTGGTTAAGTGAGCTAATAGTTCTAAGGTATTGTTGAACTTTTTCAAGCAATGAAAGGCGCTCGACAGAGAAGCCAAGTCCATTATTTTCCCAATCATTCATGCAAGTGTTTTGCATTAATTGAGGGTTTACAAAAAGTTTCACTTGTATCGTGATTTATGTATAAAAATATAATTAATTCTTCAAAATGATATCTTGGCTGAATTGATAATATTTTATATTAAGATAAACCTTGTCATTAATGTATCTACAAATATAAGATATAGTCTTTATTTTTCTTAGAAGACCACGACAAAATTATTATAAGTAAAAAAAGTATTATCAAAAAATGTTTCCTTTGAGTTCTTGCTACTCGTATATATAATAGGTATACTGATTCCCCAAAATTAACATAATAATTCATTTAATAAGTATTGGCGTCATATGAAAATGACAATTCTTTTAAGAAAAGATCACTGAAAATGTGGATGTTGAAAAACAATCATATAGTATTTTGTAAGCAAAACTACGGTCTCAAGAAAAAATGCCCAAATGTTTTAACTAATATTTTCGAAGATACTTGTGTTTCACATTGACCTGTGTATCCACGAAGGTAAAAAATCCTTTGTTGGTACCCATAGTGAACCCTTTTTTACAAAGAATGACAAAAAATATCACTTTATTTTGCAACTAAAAGCTTTCAGGGTAGGCATATGTGTACCAAGTTATTATAACTTAAAAGCTTGAGAATGTTACGAAAATTGTCCTTCACTGATATTTCTGAGATTTTAGAAGCACAATACATTATTCTTTTTTTTAGGACAGTAGATACATATTTTCATTTCATATTTTTAGATGTAATTCTGTATAAGAACATATTTATGTTAATTGTCTTCAAAGTACGTGAAATCGATATCAGTTTTTCTTAAATAAAATAAGCTCCAAAATTTTTATTTTTTACAAAGCAAGATGAGTATTTGTTACGTCCTTTTACACGTCGTGGTGTAACACCGATGTTTCTCGGGGTGCACGTTCAACCGTCTATACTATAATTATTATCAGTACCTGGTTAAGCTTTCCTCGGGTTTTTTTAATTATACATTTTCTAAAAATTACACCTAGGTAGATGGTTTAGTTGCCCCTAAACCCCGGAATTTCATGAAAATCTTTGTGTCTACAATATTCTTACAAAATCCCGATTTAATTTGACTTTAATTAGCAACTTTCAGAATTTTCTTGTATTCACAGTAAATTCTGCAACAATACAAAGTCGTTTGGGAATTTTAATATTACGCAGAGGGTAGTATTGCCCACTTCTAGCGTTTGAATATTTTAAACATATTTTACTCCAACAAAGTTAATTTCAGTGAAGTGTCTAATTTATATTTAAATGTAAACAGTGATCGATAACAGAAACACATTTAAAACACCAAACGCGACATATTGACACGCCATCAGCGTCTCTGCTTCCAAGTTGTAAAATAATTTAAATCTCTATAACTATACAAATCATGCTCACAAGGAATGGGCTACATTTCTACGTTGGACAACCAAACTGAACTTTTGTCGCAAAAAGTCGGAGTAGTTAGCGGTGATAAAATATTTCAGTCATTTTTACCTAGCGATTCCATGGAGTCATGATCAATTATGGGCTATGACCAAAGGGTCTCCAAGGCAAAGTGAACAAAATTGATGACATATTGGTCAGAGGCATACTTATGCCGCATGTCGGTTTCATCTTATTTTGCTGCAAATTCCGGTCTTATAGTAGGTACCTATATATGGTATTTGAAAAAAGTAACTACTGAATATTTTGGCTCTTCGCAGTAGACATTTCACTTCTTCCTTTCCTTAAAACCGTTATTGTAAGCTAACGAACTAACGAAGTAACGTTAAAATTAACGAACTTGAAAAATTTGATTTTAAAATTGGATAATTTATCAACTCTCTAGACTTTAGCGTACAAAAAACGCCTCTGTTGTAACTGAGTCGGGTGTTTATAGTATGTTTCTAGTTTTATATTGTCATAAAGCCCACAACACACTTACTATTATTGCTTTTACTTTATCGTTATGTGCACTGTTGTTTAATATTCAAATTCAAATTGGTTTCTATTATTTTAAATTTTATAGTGATATGCAAATGAATCAATTTCTTTCATTGAACTATCAACGTTTATAGATTCAATTCACAATTCACAATACAGTTTATAAGTTTTCAATTTTGTAATTTGAAAAATATATTTTATACGGTAAATAAAAGAATTGTAGTTTAATTTAAAATGTTTTATTTTAATTAGTTATATTTTAAAAATGAAGTTTGTTTTGGTACAAGAGCTTTTAAGCAACTTTTCACAAATTACACACAAATTTCACACAACCACGGCACTAGTGGTGTAAAACACACTAAAATATTGATACATGTACAATTCCGCCTTCTAATATATCCTTGTAATAACATTAACTTAAAATAAAATAATACATAAACTTGTAACTTTTTTACAACCTAACCATTACTGTACAGTGTCACGAGTATATTATCTTTTTGTTCTTCTTTAATAAGTTCTCAGTTTAATCTATTTAATCTAAATTAAAATTGATGGGGTACATTATTCGAAGGCAGAAAAGAAAAATATAAAAATTTTAAATAACTTGTTTCAGAATGATGCGATTAAGCTGCCTGTTGACTTGCTGCCTGCTCGGCGCGATGCTGCTTGTGTTGCCCGCTACCGGATACCCGAGGTAGTGGTACTTTGTCCATTGACAAATGACTGACCCGTACCCTTCACCTGAGACACATGAGAGAGAAAGACCGGCACAGAAATGACTTAAAAAATGTCCGAAAAATTAAAAATCACTCTAATTTTAAGAATTTCTTTATATAATTACTGAGCATCTTCTAAAATTCAACTTCGTCAATCGTGACTCAAACATCTAAAAACAACATATTAAAATTCAAGAGTCTTCTAGTGCCAGATTTGAATGATTGTTCAGTATTCGGGCATAAGGTGCTTAGAAGAGAGATTTCCATGTCAGTCTATGAAATATTTAATAATATGTTTACAAGAAATTGTGTGTAACAGCTCGGAGTTAGTAATTTGGTGGTGTGACATCACAATTTTTCCAAGAAATTCCCAGTAGTAGCCCAGAGGCGATGATTTACTTATATTATACCTTCACGCTTTGGAGATCACGTAAAGCCGTCGGTTACGGTCGTAATCATCAACTTCTGAAAATAATCGCTATAGAGTCCCAATCGTCCTTGACTGCATTAATTTCAGCAGTATACCAGTTCTGAGCTTCGAAACTCTCTCTCTATGTTATGATATATCTGCGCTTGTAAATGAAAGGTTGTTGAAAGACGGTGTGACACTTTGAACAAGTGTGGTCATATTGGAGCCAATTTCCAGAAAACCTTATATACTGAAACCTTCGGAATCAGTATCTATCTACTGGCAAAAACCAAATGATAATATGTTCATGTGTGTAGTTATCTTTGAGTTTATCGCAAACAGGCAGTAAGACAGACGCGGCGGGTGCTTTATTTTTTGATACGCAGTAATAGTGATAGTGATAGTGATTAGTGATAATAAGTAGGTACACTAATGCACAAGTATTGTGAAATTCGGCATTGACGTAGTGTATGCATATATTCCAGCGCCAACAACTACATCCGCGACGATGGATATGAACCCGAAGAGATCTTAAGCATGCTCAACCGGCTCAACGACATCATCGAGATGGAACGGAAACTGGAAAGGTAAGCAAAACCATTAATATCACAGACATACTAATAATATTACTAAGAACTCACGCTGATTGTTACAGATTTGCGTTTTGTATTCTGCGTTTCGCATTCTGTATCAAGTTTGTAACATTATAAGAAATCGCCCGGAAAATTTAAAAAATATATTATACTCTTGCATAAAAAATCGCATGTGTAAAAAACAAAACCTATATAAAAAATGTTAATTATTAAACTGACTTATTTCAATATTTGCATTATAATTTAAGGATTGCCCTCCGAATTTTATTTAAATTTGCCGGGCAATTTCAGTCTCTACTTTCAGTAACTAAAGTCTAACACCACGCAAAAAGCTCAAAACGCAGAATTCAGAACGTCGTGTGGGGTACAAAAATATTTTGTTTAATATTGACTATACCTGCGCCATTTTACTTGCCCATGACCAATAGGCAAGAAAATAGGCATATGCGAATAACAATCTGAGTACCAAAAAAATTATATTACTAAAGCCTTCAATGTGTTATACAGTCATTTTCTTGTAATATAACAAATGAAACGAAGTAATAATTTATACAAATGTATGCATTCTGTAAGTTTTATTCGAAGTTACTCTACAAAATTTCATGGAAAGCATTCACACAAAATCTTAATTTAATTTAACGACAGTTACTTCGTTTTAACAAGTTTTACTGTTGTCCTAAAATATCAAAGGAGATAAGTTATAGAGACGTGTAATTTCTTTCGTTTAGTGAGGAAGACACGACTCTTGGCAAAGTTATTATCTGCCTCAAAGACTAATGCCCGTCATTTGAACCTTTTAAATTCTAATAAGAATTAATGTTTCTACAAAGTTTCCCTTTTAGAGAACTTCCTTAGCCAAATCGGAACACTTTTTATCTGATAATGTGCGAATAATTAATTATTTTTTTATTAGTATCACAAAGATATAAAAGGCGGTATTTTTAAATACGTAGTTATTGCAACAACATACATAATAAAGTAGTAGTATTAAGTTGTTATAACTTTTTGAATTTCATTTATTAATTTAATTTAAAAATATGTATTAGATTATAAAATCTATATTCTTATTCCTATTTCTTTTTTTTTTTCAGCTATAAAGAAGACATTTCTAGGTACGTTTATTCCTATAAGCTTTGATTCAAGAATGATTATTTTCTTTTTACAATCTTGGAAACTATTGAAGTTATTCTTTAAAATAGATATTTCGATAGCTTGCTTTTAAAAACATAAATATTTCGTTTATTTTTTTATTTAAAAAACTTTATTGCGTTTAGTTACTATAAAAATAGGCTTTATTGATCAAATAACTATAGTTTTATTTTTACGCAGATCAAAAAATTATATCTTATTTTTTATTTAAGTAATTTTAGACATCAGGACTTTATATACATCAACAGACACTCACATTATATACCCACGTCATATTAGACCATTCCCAACAACATAGAATCTTGAGGGCTATGCTTTCTAAAGCACACAAGACAGGATAACTAAGATTGGACATGACAGGATAACCTGACCTGATTTTTGTGTTGTAAGTGTTTACAAAAGTGCTTATATGTGCTGCCATAAATTTTAATTTGTGACACTTGAATTCTCATTGCCATGAGTTGTTTATAACTCTAGTTCACAGTTCTAATGTAACTAATACCTGAATTATTTGTAAGAATTTATACCCATATTTTTAAAATATAGCTGAATTATTCATCGAAAATATTAGCCAATCACGTGGACGGTGGAATACAACTCACCTTTTCCTAGACTGTGCTATCATATCACTCGAAGTAACAATAACAATCTTAAAATCTTTTTCCGGCATACTACACGTATAGGGATAATCGCATTGGATATACCTGTCTCGCACGTAAATACCTGCAAAGCCCTCGGGGTTTTATGTAAATATTTCCCGCCTTTTCAAGTATGGATAAAGTAAACACACTATAAACCAAAATCCACATTTTTATTTATCTTTACACGTGCTTGAAAGAATTCTGATATAAAATAACGATATTTTTTTTATTGAACATGATTTAATCGATTACTTAATTGGTTAAATTTGAAATACTGTATAATCTATCTCTTATATTTTGTCAGATATTTTGTGGCAACATAAATATGATATTTAAATTACATGTTCAAAAAACATGTTGCTTATGCTTTTTTTTACTTTAAGTTACGAACATAGTGCGTATATACTATCTAGCATTAGTACTAATAACTGTCTTGTTGATCTATCTGGCTTCGATCATGAGGTCCTGGGTTCGAATCCTGGGTTGGGTCACGGAATAATTCTAAGTTTTTCATTCTTCTATAATTCTCAGTACATTTAAAGCCCGGAGACGGAAAATTGGTGGTGTTACACCTCCGTGCCTCGGTGAGCACGTTAAGCCGTCGGTCCCGGTCACTGTCATCAACATCTGATAGTGATCCTAAGCCCGCCAACCCGCATTGAAGCAGTGTGGTGGGTGTACGCTCCATATCCCCTCTCCTATAAGGAGGGAGACCTGGCCCTGTAGTGGGCCGTTAATAGGCCGATAATAATGATGATGATCAGTACTAATAGTAATATTTAATTTGTATACGTAAATGTCATACTAATCCTTACATTTTTTCCTATGCTTGCCTACGAAAGGATTTTGATGACAGCAACTAATGCCATCCCAAAGTAATTATATTAATATTACGTATATTACACATACACTACAAAAGCTTTAGAGTATTAACGGAACCATAATACATACGAAGCCTAGTACAAGTCATAATATAAATATTATAGCCTATTTGCTGCTGTATAAATGAATTTTGATCATCATAGACTGTGATTACTACAAAAGGCTTTTAAACTAAAGCAGTACTTACTAAATGTGTTGCCATAATATGCTTACAGTTCAATCTCAGCTATAATATGCTGTTAGGTCCGCTCAGTAAACTATCATGTATGTATAATACATATAGAAATGAGACTTTTATATTTTTCTATTTTCTGTATTAATTATATGACTGCGATTAATTTCCATTTACAATGTGTTTTTCATCAAGCATCAAATATATGCCAGAAAATATGTGTATATTTGATATTAATTTAACAAATGAATAATTCATATAAAATTCAGTTTCTGGGCAGACTTAACATTAATAACTGATAAAACTGATTTTATTTATATGCTTATTTTATTATTGCCTTAATTTTTATGCTTTTCCCCAAAAGGACAGTCGTGCCAGTCTTCGAAGAAGAAAGCCCAAAGTAATTTCAATTATAACTTATAGCAGATAATTGCTTTATATCAAATCCGCACAAAACCGGAAATTGTATGCTTACAATCAAATATTTAATTTCGTATAAATGAATTGTTTTACATAATTTATATATTAATTTATTGTTTCCATCCCTATGCTCGCCAACAAAGGAAAGTGATGCCAGCTAACGAAGAGGAAATCTCGAAGTAATTTTCTACAATAACTACATTTATTTATGTTATAGACGTTTTGTAATATGTTGGCCATACTTTGTTAATAAAACCGCAAAAACCGGTTATATGTGTAGTAAATGGAAAATAAAATTAAACTCATTACTTAAATTGTCTTCAGTGTAATACCGAGAAGTGCCGGACATGCTTTCTCTTGTTTGTTTATTTGCCTACAACTAAAAAAGACATGTATTAAACATAAATTTTGTTTTACAGTGACAAACGTGACCTAGACATGGGCTTAAACCGTGGCTACTCAGGAGCTCTCCAGGCCAAACACCTCATAGGAATGTCTGCGTCTAGATTCGCCGGTGGACCTGGCAGGAGGCGACGCGCTGCCCTCTAAATACTAAAAACTAAAACTAACATTAACCAAAAACCTAAAGTAAACTAATTTTATGTCGCCATCACCTCTAAAGGCTTTAAAACGTAAAGTTTAGACACTCTATGCTTAATCTATCCAATATTCAATATTGAATCAAAAATGTAATCCGTCAATCTAATATGCATTATAAATGTCGTATTCCAATCGGCCTATGAAAACATTCTTTTGAGCTGATTTTTTATCGTCAATAATATTAATTTGTTCATAAATAAAATTTTGACCAAGGCCGATAGTTATATTGTTAACGTAATTTACTGTTGTTTCAATTGTTTTCACATTTCATTTGTTACTAATTGTAAACATTAAAAAATTAAATTAAATTAAAATTATTACGACTTATTGACGATTAAAAAAATCAGCTCTTTACTGTATTTTATAAAACGCTTCTAGTCATTGTATCACAGTAATTTTTATTTAGTCACTAAGTAACAAAAAGAAAAATTGTGATGAATTTTCCAAAATTACATTCCAAAGGAATAATTATATTGATCTCTAAGTTATAAGAACTGTTTTTATACATTCCATAACTGTTACAAATAAAAACTAAAATTAATGATTTTTACTAACTTTCATTGAATAATATTTAACTGATTACCTACTGTTAAAAATGCGATGATTGTGTAATTATTGTTGATTTTTAATAAAAAAATTAACTTGCACTACTGTTTTATATTATGTCATTGAACTTCAATCAAAAATCACAAAGTGTTATAAAAATATTCATTTCTAATTGGTAAGCATCAACTACTTTTAATAATCATCAACAAAATTCACTATCAACTTTTCGAATTGGTAGATATCAACTTTAAACATCATAAACTTTGTATTGTATAACAACTATGACCTCATTAATTATACTATTTATCAAGTAACTCTCATCTATACTATCAGTATAGAACTAACTAGCTCTTGAACCAGAAATGGCAATATCAATCTTAGTTTACTGATTAATATTTTTGACAACAGTATTTGAACAAGTAACTCTTCAACTTAACATTGTATAACATCTGCGACTCAATCATCAATATCGAATGCATCAACTCTTCAACTTTGCATAGTGATCAGTATTTCCTAATCAGTATTAAATAGCTCTACAAATCTTCTCCCTACTTCTCTTTATCAAAATTACTTCTCGTTTGAAATGTTTGAACGCTTAAAAATTTTTATATACCCTACTTTTTATATAAATTCAGCTGTAAGTAGTGAAATAGCATTGTTACTCTTCTAGCATAGCTACGTTTTCCTAACTGTACTAAAAGTGACAAAAATCTAGTCTATTTGTAATTAAATACCTCCTGTCTAGAGATTATTGTTAACAATAAAGAGATATACATATTTACATACATTTATTTGTTTTGATCTTCATTTAGAATTAAGTAATTTTCGTTAACGTTAATAATTATTATTAATTTTATTTGTTTTATTGCAATTGCAATTTTTTAAATGTATAATTGGGATATTAGGTACGATATGCGTCCCAGATCACTATAATTACATAAAAATCTTCTATACTAATCTTAAAAGAAAATAAGATTTGATAAAAGTTAGTGAATTTTTTGATAAAAGATATTGAAAAAAATTGCATAAAAGTTAGTGAATTTGGTGGAACAAAGAATTATTTTATAAGAATTATTATTTATATGGTGCAAATATTGCCACTAAATTAAATCTTGATAGCGTTTTTTACACACAGTAAGAATTGCCGATAAATATTCTGGGTCGATTAGCGACACCTGTGTCTGACCCATTGAACTATTTCAAGAAAGCTATGTAATTCTTAAAATTACCGCTAGATGGCCATCTAACCAGGTGGTGGCTAAAAGCGTTCGTATCATACAAAAGATCATTGTAGTTCTGATACATTGCAATAGGTGGCGCTTGAATTTTTATTATGTGATTCAAACAGTACCTTTATGCTGTTTCAATATCTTCTTATCTGGTTATAATTCAACTGAGTTTTATTCAATTTTATTTTCTTTAATTAAAATAAAATAACACATAATAATTGTCTCACGTATAAATACGCACGCAATACATGAATATTTAGAGTGAATATTTCACATTTATTTGTATCTCCCGTATGGTCTAGTGGCTAGGATACCTGGCTTTCACCCAGGAGGCTCGGGTTCGATTCCCGGTACGGGAAATCCTTTTTGTAATTTTTGGATTAACAGACTAAAGTATTTTTGAATCATCAATTCTTGTTTCTAGTAATTCTACCAGTTCGTAAGGCAGATTTAATAAACTTGGTAGTTTTTAAACAAACATTTTTTATCTGTTAGAAATGGGTTCGTTCCCACACGACGGCAATATTTTTCAATTCAATCCACTTGGATTCGTTTGCAACGGATGCTTTATTGGTCGGCGACATGGCTCGTGGCTTGAGGTCAACAGCATTTAAACTACCTAGGGACATAACTAATGTCGGAATAAAGTACATTTAATAAAGCAATTTTTTAAACTCTTTGTTAGGAGAATCTTCGTTAACTTCAGTAAGCTACTTAGTGACTAAATTATTAATGTGCCTAGGAACTTCGGTGCACTGTTCTTATGGAAGTAGGTACTTAGAATTTTTTTTTATTTTTAACCCCAAATTGTCAAAATATGTACAATCTAAATATTATATCGGATTAGTATATGACAGGACTTCAGTAGGGACATTACTTAATGACACAACAGTGTATGTTTTGAATCTGTCTCAGTCTCTCTCTATCATAAAATCTTTTTAGATAAAGAGAGATAGGTATATACGAATTTCAATCACATACTGTCGAGTGTCATTGAAGTTGATACATTATATGGCCTTTGATGCATTTTTAAAATTGTTGATAAAATATAATATTTATCTGAATATTCTACAAGTGAGTACGAGGATTTAAGGAGCGATATTGAATTCTGGATTTAACAAAAATCATATATAAAACAAAAATTATATGTCAAATAAAATAAACAAAGTATAGATCCTGTATGAAATGTTATCGCAATACAGAACAAACTATTAATTGATATTTAATTATCGACCCTATTTTTAAGTTTTAATAATTTAGTATCCCTTAAAATACATACAAACAGCGACGGCAAAATAAATAATAGAGTCACCAAAATTAATAAGTAAACCCTAAATCTTAACGAAGATGTTTTATGCACTTCGGTACACAGGAATTAGATAAGCAGGTACGAAAAATCAAAAAACTTGTCGAAATTTTTTTTCGCAAAAAAAATTTAAACATGAACCTACATACAGGTAATAATTATGTAGGTTCTAGACAATTTTTTTTCGCTTTGTACTTCAGCCTTAAACTTAATTTACGTAAATTGATCTTTACCTACCCAGTAATAGTCTCCCTAAGAGAAAATACCATATAGACACTGCATGGTGTGTAGTACCTATTAACTAATTACTTTATTTTTGATGACGAGAAAATATAGATAGAATTCTTGGACAAAGCGACATCAATTGTCGAGTGGAAGGCACATTGACGACATTGACAAATTGCTGGTGAATCGGAAAGAGTATGACGATAGCTTGTGCACTACCTCCGACACTGATCGGATCGAGAAAAATAAGAATTATAATAAATAAGTCATGTATTACCATTATTAACATTTTACCAATGTCTGCTCCTGTATTAGGCCGTTAACCTAGTACAGAACCCTTCATCCTTTGGGTCAAGGTGGTGATTATATCTCGCTGCTCCAATATAGGTTGGCTGGCTAGAGAGATAATGTTTGATTCTTTAAATGTTGAAGGACCGGTAAGGACCGACGATTTTTGACTGAATTTTTTATTCAAAAGGTCGACCGAACAAGAACAGGACATTGTAATCTAATAACCTCTAGACAGTAACCAGAAGCTATCCATCATCATTATCAAATAAGGGTTTATTTAAACACCATTGTCTTTAACAAAGGTGGATCAAATATTAAAAACGACATTATTGTTCACCTGACACACACACTTTGACATCAAGGTGATTAGTGTAAACTCATATTCCTGACTGAATTTTACGTGGCATTGTACCAGAACGCTCAATGGCTTGGCAATAACGTGTAATTATGGTTGCAAACTAACTGCAGCTAAAACAACCATACGAGACTGCAGCACAGAATTTGACCTAAGAACGCCCCGTTAGGTTTATAGCTACGCATTCTCAGTTTCGTCAGTATATATTAAATTGGCATTTATTTTCTTTTATGGATGCTATTCTTTTTCCTAATGAATGTAGTTATGCCACACCATAAGCCCTATGAAAAGTACTTTGACGAACGAGCTCTCTATTATCCACAACATTAGCTCGATCGCCAGTCGACAGTGAAGACGCGCCAGACTGGAATAACATGAATCATGGCACTATGAATTTGCATATACACCCTAACATCATGGTGTGCTTAATACCTACGTAATACATATATACCCATACCTTGATACCCGGGAAAACCTATAACAATAATTTATCTCCAGTTGTCGTGTTTTTTAGGTTTTAGGAGGTTAACGACAAGAAAAAGAAGGTTGACAGTAACAATTATTGATTTATTAATATTTAAAAGAATTATAAAATAAAAAATAGCTGCGGTGAGCTGGGGAATGGGTTTACGTAATACACGAGAATATGTTTTAAGAGGCCGTAAGAGAATGCCACTGCCCTGTACAGTCCGCGGTGCAGCTCCAGCGTTGGTTGCAGGATGTAGGCAAGGGCTCCCGTGGGTTGCGAGTTGCATTCTTGCAAAACACTCACGTTTAGACTCATATGGAGATTTTACAAGTGAAATCCAGCGGTTAAAACCCCAGTATCGAGGTAATTCTTCTGAATCTCAGTAAAACTTTGATAATGACACAGTACAACACAGTAGAAATCTATATTATTATTTTACAAGTTTAACTAATATGTAGACTTTAAATGTATTTAGTTTTAATTTTAATTTCATGTACGACATTGTAAGAGTTATCCGAATAAAAAAAATGCTTGTCCCCCGTAATTCTGACGTTCACCGCGCGAAATTCCGAAACCGTAAAACAATCAGTAAACATTTAAGATGTAAGTTTTGGATTTTGTGATATATTTATTATAACATATTTTATTTATTATATTAAAAGTACTTTTTAATAATTACTTTAGTTTATTTGTTTAGTTAATTATATTTCGTAAAAGATCACCTCCGCACACAGTCATTATTCTTAATATGATTTGAACGTTTATAACAGCAAAAATTCTTGCGACAGACAATATAGACAATTATCTGTGATACTTATTTCTTACTTTGGCAACCGGCATGGAGCAGTGTGGTAAGTCTAGTTTCAAAGTTCCTGTACTAAAGGGCGGCAAACGAAGGCGTAAAAATAAGACGTACCTACCCCTGCGGGCTACATCTGCTAACACGTCACTCTGTATAGTGGACCATTAAAATGAAGTAATTATGATAAATTCATTTGATTTTTCACATATTTTCGATTCTTTCGTAGAAAAAAAGTAACCGTAAGGCAAACGAACAATTTTTAAAATAAAAAAGAATTATCAGAGAAACATGTCACCATTTAAAATAGTATTAAACTATGCAAATATCGATGTAGGTCGCCTATAGCTGTAAACAGGGCGAGTTGTTCCGTGCCACTTGTTTCGGAAACACATCGTCCAGGCCACTGGAACCCGCTCTATGTATAGACGATGAATGACGTTAGTATTTTTACCCGATTACGGAAGGAGGTAAGAACCATCTTTTTTGTATGAAAAAAAGTCCTTTTTAACATGTCATAGTTGGCGGAACAGGAAGTACTTATAAATAAAGCAAAACTACTTAGAGCATGTAAGGAACACATAATAGAAATTGCTATCCTCAGTTCATTAACCTGTAGATATTGTACACGTACATTATAAAATAAATTAAAAATCAACACGTCTTCTGAATTTAATAAAATGAAGTCATTTGAAAAAAAGTTCAACAAACATTTAAATTAACACTTGCTTGATAACTGTAGTAATATACTTAACCCTAGTGATATCCATATTTTTTGTTGGCATCTGTTGGGTTTAATCTAAGAGCATGGTGGAGGTGGAGGCATACGCAATGCTCTATTCAATGCTTCAGCAACCCTTGTTCCCAAATCTTCACCAGATAAAGTATAGAGACGAATAACTAGTCTCTGTAACTCAGGAGGCTAATGAAGTTGCCGTTACATTAACTAATCTTTCTCTTTGATCATTGGATTGCAAAGAAATCGTTATAGAACTCACCAGCTGGTTCCAAATCTACTGCATTACTCTCATAAATAACATACCTTTCCTTCGGTCTACTGGGATCTACATACGGAACCGGACCACTAAATGAGTTCGGAAAGTAAATTGGTGCATCGTACATATTTTCTCTTACTGGAGGTACACCATCACGGCCATAAACTGTCCAATACAACGGTTTGTTAATCTCGATTTTGTTGTGATTGACACCAACGCGATGTGTTTGCGCATCGCGGTAAGATAGCTTTTTTCCTCTTAACAAATTATTCATTGGTCCAGGAATACCGGGTACTAAATTTCCAGGATTAAAAGCACTTATCTCTTCATCCCTAAATTGGTTATTAGAGTTACGGTTAAATATTACGCGTCCTATCTGTACAGTCTTATATTCTCTTCTTATAGTCCCTTCTTCCACAACCTAGAAACATCGATAGGATTGTAATCAACTTCTCTTATGCCCTCGCTTGTCATAAGATTCATTTCCAAAGTCCAACTAGGATAATCTCCATTTTCGATAGCATTATATAGATTCCGATTATAACAATCCATATCTCCTATTTCTCTTGCTAATTCATCTGTAAGAAATTCTATAACTTGATTTGAAATAAAACTAAATCTGACATAATATTTCTCACCCTGCTCATTATTTATTTCGTAGGTGTGAATAGGGAATTGGTTCATTTTACGATAGCCGTTCGGAAAGCCAAAATCAGATTGTATCCACATTTGTGCGTGCAAATTATTCGGTTTCTTAATAACAAAGTCCCAATGCATTAATGGGTCAAAAACCGGGGATTTCTGTTTGCAGAACGAATAAAAGATCCAAAGTCAAGTGGATCTCTAAAGAAGAATACAGGTATATGAATACACAAAGAATTTTCTTTCCTTCTAATTTTCCTTCCTTCGTGTACAATTTTAAACCCAATCCTTTCTGTTCTCTAATTAGATCAGTTCCACCACGATTCTGGGCTGCTGCAGAAATGCGTTCGAATACCCGAGTTTTCTTTCCAATGCCATTAAACACGTCGGCTTTTGTGTATTCCGATACATCGTGGGTCACTTCAAAATATCCGTAAACGCCAATTCCTTTGGCATGAACAACTCTTTCCGAAACTCTTTCAGCATCAACGTGATTAAGCAAATCGACGAAACATTGGTTCTAAAATGAGTTAGAATTCAGTGTAGTGCTTTCTCTTAATTCTACAGGCTTTCCTGCACTCGTAGTTACTATTTTTATGCTTAATAAATTTAAAATTATGTTTTGTTATTGTAAAAAATCTTATTTAAAAGATATTGAATATATTAGTTAGTTTTAAGCCTACTAATCTAATTTATTGTCATAGTCCTACTGGTTTCTGGAACAATGCGAAATTACTAAAAATTTCATAATTTTATTTTTCTGTCTCAATATTATTGACAGTATTGGCAAGCCACTAGAGATAAGTCACTAAGAAAATATTACATTAAATTATCGAAATTACATAAAATATTAAATTAAATAAAAATCATACATATTTTCAAAGCAATATCGCTCAGTCTTTTCTAAGTAAGGCTATGATTTCGCGAGCTAATTTATTTAGTAAATATGGATATATTATACTAGCGGACGTTTGCGAATCCGTCCGCGATAAATTCTGTTTTGTGATAGTTCGACAAAAGTAGCTTACGTCCTTTTTGAGGCTCTACACAATCTCTGTACAAAATTTCATTAACATTAACAAAAGTTCAGTAGTTTAAGTGTGATTGAGTACCAGACAACCAACAGACAGTTACATTAGCATATATAATATTAGTATATGTTAAATATACGAACCATATGCCTGAGTTTAAACTCCTCAAGTTGCCGCAGCGCAGGTTGCGTCCTGTTCAGATATTCTAAAACTTCATAATCACTACGTCACATAATTTATTCCGATGAAAAAACAACAAAAAACTAACACAATATGACCCTTCAGGAAGAGTTATGGATCATAAATAAGTTAAACTTTACTTATATATACCGGATACATTTACAAAGTTTAATAATTCAATTATTGTAATTAATTGAAGACGAATAAAATTGCAATATATAAGCTACTAGCAGTCGCCCGCGACTTCGTCCGCGTGAAAACCTCTTAGGTACCCTTCTAATTTCAAAGACAGACTTTCATACAAAATGTGTAAAGGCACATATAGTGTGCTCATTCCCCGCTCCCCCTCTCAATTTAATTTTTTTATAGTTTCCCGTGAAGCAATATTCTCCGTCCCGTCCCGTGTACTAAAGGTCTACATTTTTGTTAAACATTGTATGACATTTCAGTACATCAACATTAAAAATATATATTTATGGCAAGCTGATGGGTATAAATTGATATTAAATAGTATATTTCACTCTTGAGTCTAGCCTTCAGAATAAACAAAAATAATTTTACAATCTGACACGCAGATAGAGATTAGCCCGTTTAAACAAACGAACGAACTCTTCCATGTACTAAATAGATATTTGAACAAAGATCGAATTCTTAATTCATCATCGTATATATAACATAGATCTAAACTCCCCTCCCGCACGCGCGCCCCCGCCTTGGTGACGCTCACTTCGCAACGCAGAAATAGTAATATTTTAATTTCGCCATAACTTCAAAACCAAACGTCCAATTTTAATCTTTTAAATACCAAATATTATCTACATAAACTGTACTTAGTGATGAAATAATTTATTTTGATAAGGATTAATAGCATGAGTAAAATAAATGCGTTTAAATGTAGTCCAAAAAAAATTAAGATTTTTAAATAAAAAAATGGTTGTTGTGCCTCACTCGACATAGATAGGTATAGTGTGTCGCGGACTTTTTTGTAGATATTTATAAGATCTCCAATTAATTAGAACATTTTATGGTTCTATCTTTTATAGTTTAGGCAGCGTACGCAAAATAAGTAACTTTTCTGGTTGATTTTTTACACCTTGTGTCCGAAAAACCCAAATATTTTACGGAACCCTATTTTTTTCCAAAATAAAATTTAGCCTATGTTACTCGTGGATAATGTAGCTTTCGAATGGTGAAAGAATTTTTAAAAACGGTCCAGTAGTTTTTGAGCCTATTCATTACAAACAAACAAACAAACAAACAAACAAACAAACAAACAAAGTTTTCCTCTTTATAATATTAGTATAGATGAATACATTTTCATACCATTCAAACCTACACGTCTCACTGAACATAATAATTACGCTCGGCATTGCTTTTTTCTATATATAAGCGAAATACCGCTGACTGACTGGCTAGAATCCTCACGAGAACTATATGCTCTATTAACTTGAAATTTAGCCCATTTACTCAATTCGCAAAGCAGACAATCTTTAGTTTGGAGTTCTACTCCCACAGGAGCGGGATAGTAAATGGGCACTGTTGTTCATTTATAAAGGGCACTAGTAGACCGAATACATTCCACCGACACAGCTTTGATATATTGGTAAACAAACTGTATCTATTCTATCCTTAGATTTTATACTTCATCGTGGACTATAAACTGAACCCAAACGTGTGTTAACGAAGTTAGTGACACACGTATTACATCACAACAACAGTAATACGCATTAAAACATTTTTATTAGACAATATTTGGCTTCAGTCATGGCTAGTTACCACCCTACCGACAAAGAAGTATTGCCGAGTGATAAAAGTAAGTAAGCGTTGCGGTAATATGGTGTTGTGTAGAAATTGAAAGGGGTGTGGATTCCATTCTACTCCTAACAAATTAGCCCGATTCTATCTTAAATTGCATCTTGATTTACTATCAGATGTAATTGCGGTCAAGAGCTAACTTAAACCGGCCAAGTGCGAGTCGGACTCGCACCGAGGGTTGCGTAAATTTTAAGGTTTTCGAAATTATTCCTAAACATTGCTTCATGCGAAATTTCAAGATTCTAGGAGCAGCTGCGGGTAGTAGAGAGTTGAATATACGGCTTATGCTGTATCTTTTGATTGCGTTGACATAGAAGTTTGATTTTGATACAGCTTAAAGGTATTATACGAGTAGATTTCAGTATTAGATATAAATTTCAATTGAATACCTCTACCGGTCCATCAGCAAAGGGGGTAAGTTTAAAATTGTTAAAAACATTTTTATTAAATTTTGTAACTTAAAATTTTCAATTTTCGTAATTTTTCCATTATATAACGTTACTTTGTATCAAATTTCAAGATCCTAAGCTTACGAAAACTACCCGTTAGGTTTTTATTTACTTGACCGTGTCGAAAATTGGGGAAATTTTTGGCATAAACGGCTGTATCTTTCGATTGCCTTGGCCTAGAAGCTTGATTTTTCACGACTCTAAGAAACAGCAGACTTTAGTGTTTGATATAAATTCCAGCTTGATACTTCCACGCGTTCCTGAGAAAAAGGGTCTTGACAGACAGACGGAAGGACAACGCAGTGATCCTATAAGGGTTCCGTTTTTTCCCTTTTTAGGTACGGAACCCTAAAACACAACCGGCCAGCTCAGTTTTTAAAGATTTTATGGTTCTATATGTGGCTGATAATGATAATTTGTTCTAATATTAACCATGCCGGTGCCACGCTTCACAGCATTTACACTCGGCATTGAGTACGAGGGAGTCATCATTGCTCGACCGTAGACCGCTCTATGTAGTAAGTACTCATCTAAAGATAGCTGAAGATGAGTAGAAAAGGATGAGCAAAAGTGAGCGTTGCTATTACTAACATCAGTATCAACAATATATTACAACGTTGCTTCAAAACAGAACTGCGTCTAAGAAAGGACCAATAGCAGTCAAAATATATTTTATAGTCTTGACAATCTAAAGATATCATTCACTTCTGCAGAGTTGCGAAACCTTTTTTACTGACACTAATTTTTTAAATGTAATATAAATTTATGTTTTATTTATTTATTTATTTATTTTATTTTATTTTATTTTTTCAGACCACAAAGTCCATTTAGGGTTAGTAACAATGAAAAACTTATAAACTATGTTAGTACTTAAGAACTAAAAGAGATTTAGTCCTCTGCGTGAGTTTCCACACCAGAGGACTATTCATGCAATCTCCCACCATCCTCAAGATACTGTTGCTACTGCCACGGATCTTAGCTAGCAGCGACGCGGATTTTTTTCTCCAAACAGAGTCAAAGGAATCTGTTCGCGCCGCCACAAACATAGAAGATGCACTACAAAAACGTGGCAGCCGCAACAGCACCCTAAAGGCGTTATTATATTGGACTCGCAGAGCATTATGAGCCCTTTGCGAATACTGGACCCACAGGCTCGCTGAATATAATGATGTACAGTACGCTTTGAATAACGTGACCTTCACAGCGTCTGTACACCGGGCAAACCTGCGCGCCAACATATTCGCTCGGACTGACAATGCCCTGCGTTCCCTCTCCATATCTGCATCATCCCCAAGGTTTTCAGTCACCAAATGCCCCAAATACTTGAAACTGTATACCCTATTAATATTGAGTCCATTGAGTGTTATAGGTGGAACATAAGATGGACATTTGGTACCTGCCTTGAAAATCATGTATTCAGACTTTGTTACATTATATTGCAAACCATGAGCAGCAGTGTAAGATTCGCACACGGAAATTAACTTTCGTAACGCACTGACTGAAGGAGCCAACAGCACCATATCGTCGGCATAACTGAGATTATTAACGCAGACACCGTCTACGTAGCAGCCGACCTGCATGCCGCTGAGTCGTTCAATCAGCCCGTTCACGTACAGGCTGAAAAGCAGGGAAGAGCTCAATCCACCCTGCCTCACTCCGCAATCCAGCCTGTAAGTGTCCGAAAGCCCATTCGCCCATCTCACCCGGTTCTCCTGATTAAGGTACCAATATTTAAAAAGCGAGGTGAACTCTGGTGGTAGTCCTGTTTGTCTAACCTTTCGCCATAAAATATCATACGGGACTAGATCGAAAGCCCGCGAGAGGTCTAGAAAACAAGCGTAAACAGGGGTGTTTCTGTCCGTATAGTACTTCACAGTGTGTTTCAAGCTTAAGATGGCAGTTTCAGTTGACAATTCAGATCGAAATCCGAACTGCCCGTCGTGCAGCTTAACATGCCTATCAAGATGTGAGTTAAGCACACTGTCAAGCACTTTCGCTATGATGGTAGCTAGCGAAATCGGTCTATAATTACATTTATCAGACACATCCCCCGCTTTTCTTTTGACAACAGGCACCACCAGTGTCCTAATCAGGTCAGGGGGCAGATACGAGTGATTCAAACACAAATTAAAGAGCAGTGCTAAAACCCGAGGCAGATGGTAACCAGCATACCTTAAGTGCTCGATGCTGAGCCCATCGTGACCAGGTGACTTGCCCCTCTTCAATTTACTGATAGCTGCTTTAATATCTTTGGCCAAAATTATTGAAGATATTCTAGTACCGTTAGGCTCAGCATCAAAATCCCGACGTGGCGGTCCCAAGGGCGATCTTACTGCAAAGTGGTTTGCAAATATATCCGCAATGTCCTTAGGATTCACAACATTATCGACGCTGACTGGAATGCTAGGCTTAGGAGTAAGTTTATTTGTGCATTTCCAAAAGCTCTTAAAGTCAGCGTTCAAGTGGTGTGTCGCCATTAGATCCATCTTTATTTGATCCTGGTGGTTTTGGCACCACTTGAGCTTACCTTTAAAGATTCTTCGTGAGTCAGCCATTTCATTATAAACTGGACCACTCTTGGGCCTGCCAGACCATACCCAAGTTTCGAACTTTTGCCTAGCAGTCAAGTGAGCGTCTCTCACATGCCTATTCCAACCCGCTATTGGTTTCTTACGGTAGCTTCTTTTTACCGCATAGGTTTCAATAGCAGCTTGTGTTAATCCATTAACAATATCCATATATAAACAATCTATGATATATTTATGATGTAAATTATTACAACTAAAATCCGAACACTTCTGTAACTCACTAGGAAAGTCTATCTTTTTTAAATTCAAGTTACTCAAATCGCTATAAGCATTTATTTGCTCTAAAGTTCTATCTCCCCATTTCACTTTGCAAGTTTCCGCAGCTATCACCGGTATTTTTTGCCTAATTACATTGAGATCGCACTGTATCACCAACGGAAAGTGATCTGACCAATAAACGCCATATTTTACATATATATTTGCAATACACTGGTTTGCAGATTCGGTTACGAAACAGTGGTCCAACCATCGGCTACACCCGTGCGCCTCACTCACAAAAGTATAGGTGTCAATACCTAACCTATTTGTATCCGCACATAGCCAGTCCTGTTCAGCAGAGAAGTCTAAAATATCTTTATAAAAACGCTCACCCGGATGTGCATTAAAGTCTCCAAGGATAAATACCGATTCAATGGCCACCTCTTCCACAATAGCACTTATAGCACCCAAACAGTCCGTGAGCTCTGACACATTATCACTACAGTCCGTTGGCATATACACACTAAAAATCAGTATCGGCCGATCCCGTGTCATGATACGAATTGCAGCAATCCGAGGATTATCGCACTGAATAACAGAAACACACTGAAACACAGATTTACGCCACAGCAGAGCTACACCACCGAACGGCCGACCTTTGAGAATTTCAGCACCAGTATCTACCGCCGACGTTCCTGTACTGCCGAACTCTTCATGTATGCCAGCTAGATACGGCAGGTCGCATGGTAGTAGCCACGTCTCTTGGAGGGCAATAATGTCCGCAAAGCTACATAGTTCCTGCACCCCTTCCAGGGAACGCTTAATGCTCTTACAGTTATATGTCACCACGGTTGCGTTATACATTGTTGATTGGTATATTTCTATTGTGTTTACTATTACTCTCCGGATTCTTATATGGCATAAAGCGACGACATGTTACACCGTCGGGCCATATTTCTGCATCTAGAAAAACATTTAACTTATGTCGGGTGACCATTACTTTATACGCATTAAAGTTTTTCTTAGACTTCATGTTAATTTTCTGAAGCATCACCTTTTCATTTGTTTTTAAGAAAATGTACTCCTCTATGTCCTTTTCTACAGTTTCCTTATGAACGTTAGAAACAAAAAGAGGAATTTTTATCTCAGCTGGTCTAAACTTATCATTCGGCTGGATTATAGCTTTTCCTCTAATGGGATCCGTTCTATTGCGATGCTTTTTTCTCTGTACTACCACCCATTCTTGGCTAGGTTCTTGAGACTTCCATTCATTGTCGGACCCAACTACATTCGCAAAACACTTGCTCACATCCGAACATATTGTTTGCGCAGGCGCATTGGCAACCGCCGCTACGGTGTGAGCGGCGGATTCCGTCAGCTGTGTATTGAGTCGTTTCTCATTTAATTGCATATTACTAGAAGGAACACGCGTCAACGGGCCTTTATCGCTATCACAGCGCGCAAAAGAGACGTTGAGCCCCTGCTGAGCGCATGACTCCCGCGGGAGTGAGGGAGACCGCACAATGCCTGTGGGCTGCTGCACACAGGCATCGTTTTTTTGCACAGGTGAACTATTGTTTGTAACGGACGAGTTTGTTGAAAGATTTAACATGCCAAAAGATCCACAATATGCACCGCGCCTTTTATTTACGTTTTTACCATAATTATCATCTTCCTTTTGCTGTGATAACTCAGTTTTCAATTGTTGTAACTCCTCCGTCGTTGCATACCTCTCCTTTATTTGTGTAACTTCTGATTGTAACAGTATTACATCTTTTAAGAGTCTTGTCACGTCAATATGGTCAAAAGTTACAGGTGGCAACTTGTGGAGTTCTCGAGCAACAAAAATAGGCGTCTCATCTGGCTCTGTATTCTTAAACGCACAAATGATATCGTCTATACTTTTCATATCTTTTTCTTTACGCCGCGCGACATTTTTGACCGTAGTTGTTATTGTTGAAAACAACAGCTCCTTCGCGACACTTATTTCCAGTGCAGTAAAACCACTCACACATAATTTAACTATACTTTCTTCGTCCATTGTATCTATTTTGTTTTGAATAAAACAAAGCACTTCGTTAATAACTACATTGCATTGTGAGCACTTTAATATCTTCGCGGAGCACGCCATTTTACCTCTGTACGCGTCAAAGGCTCGCGCGAGACTTGTTTTGACATTATAAAATAAAAAAGTTATAACGGTTTTAATAATTCTCATTAGGCGGAGATCGCTTTCATAGCATGTGACGAAGAAGAAGGCTCAGAGTCACTCAGCGGGTGATGGTAAGAGCAATACTCGGAGTATCTCTGCGCGATCGAATTAGAAATGAGGATATCCGCAGAAGAACAAAAATAACCGACATAGCTCAGCCAGTTGCAGAACTGAAATGGCAATGGGCGGGGCATGTGGTTAGAACAGCTAAAGGACGTTGGGGGCCGAAGGTGCAAGAATGGCGACCCCGCACCGGAAAGCGCATTGTTGACCCCCCAGCAGGTGGACTGATCATCACACGGGACACTTGGACATCAAACGGGTCGCAAGGAGCCGCTGGGCACATGCGACTCAGGATCGTTGTGTTTGGAAGTCCCTAAAAAAGGCATGTGTCCTGCAGTGGATGTCCACCGGCTGATAATGATGATGATGATGACGTCACCTTATGCATATATTTACAGTAACTTTATGCAAATTTTTATTTCGCGAGAACACTGGCCAAGAGATTTTTCCTCATTCTAAAATTGATTACTTCGCTTTGCATTCCCTTGTTGGATTTGATTTTTCAGTGCACGTCATTATTTTTAACCTAGTTTATAACAAAGAAATAAAAATAAATGGAGTAACCCCAATACCATTTAAGGTCTATTAAATTTTATATAAATATTTCATGCAAACGAAGTATAAATATTCTTTAATGTACATTTATTTATTCTGCGTATCTGAGAAATCCCCACTTTGCCTCCCTCAAAATTATAATAGTTACATTACAATTGCCGATCGTTATGAAATAGTATTCGTACTAGGTACCTACATTTTAAATTATTTTCGATTAGTTTCAATTCTTTTTTCTATTTTAATACGGAACCCTCGATACGGAAATCTTAATGTGTTTTAGTGTTTGTAACACACACACCTCAAGACAAATAAAACACCTGATGTTAAGTGATGATGCAATCTAAGATGGAAGCGGGCTAACTTGTTAGGAGTAGGATGAAATCCACACTCCTATCGGTTTCTACACGACATCGTACCGGAACGCTAAGTCGCTTGGCGGTACGTCTTTGTCGGTAGGGTGGAAACTAGCCACGGCGAAAGCCTCCCACCAGCCCTGGTGGATTGAACGATCTATACTCGTTCGGTATTCTGTTTGCTCAGGTTCTGTCAGTTTCTATCAGATACCGAACAGACATACTATTTTATTGATATTTATATATATAGATATTTCAATATTGTTAAATTCCAATTCTAGTCCATCGCGATGCATGAAGCCGGTTAATAATTTTTTTCCGTTGAATTAATTATTATTTAGTAAGTAGCGTTTACAACCTTTTATTTTATTTTATCGGATTGATTAGCATTTACTTTGCGGAAATCCCTAATTTATAATTAGCAGTAAAAAAATATTTTATTCTTTAAAAACTCCCAAATCCGCACTTTTCAATCCGACACGCAAGCATCATTACTAAATAATTTATGTTCAATTGCTAATTCTACAGACCAGTGCATTTAATTTCTGAAAGCAAAAAAAATTGCAGTAGGATGAAACCCATTGGAAAAGGAGAAGAATATCATAAAAATGAAAGGAAAAATAAATTACGGGCGATCTGAAGTCGTGAAGGGGTAGAGGGTGAGGGTTTAGGGGTAAAAAACGGATTTTCTCGATTTCCGGCAAAACTAAAAGTCCTACGGAAAAGAGTTGAATGGCAAAGTTGTAGGTAATAAAAATATCTATAACTTTTGTGTCTACACTTTTTTCACATAACCTCAAAATTTATGTCCAAAATTCTAAAACTAAGTTTTTCGTTTTTTATGTTTATCTTTGACTAGCATTCGCCCGCGACTTCGTCCGCGTGAAAACCTCTTAGGTACTCTTCTAATTTTAAAGACAGACTTTCATACGAAATGTGTGAAAGTCACATATAAAGTGTGCTCATTCCCTCCTGCCCCTCTCAATTTAATTTTTTTATCGTTTCCCGTGAAGTAATATCCTCCGTCCCATTCCGTGTACTAAAGGTCTACATTTTTGTTAAACATTGTGTGACATTTCAGTACATTAACATTAAAAATATATATTTATGGTAAGCTGATGGGTATAAATTGATATTAAATAGTAGTACTAGACTCTTGAGTCTAGCCTTCAGAATAAACAAAAATAATTTTACAATCCGACACGCAGATAGAGATTAGCCCGTTTAAACAAACTCTTCCGTGTACTAAATAGATATTTGAATGACAACAACAACAACATAGATCTAAACTCCCCTCCCGCACGCGCGCCCCCGCCTTGGTGACGCTCAGTTCGCAACGCAGAAATAGTAATATTTTAATTTCGCCATAACTTCAAAACCAAACGTCCAATTTTAATCTTTTAAACACCAAATATTATCTACATAAACTGTACTTAGTGATGAAATAATTTATTTTGATAAGGATTAATAGCATGAGTAAAATAAATACGTTTAAATGTAGTCCAAAAAAAATAAAGATTTTTAAATAAAAAATGGTTGTTGTGCCTCACTCGACATAGATAGGTATATTTATAAGATCTCCAATTAATTACAACATTTTATGGTTCTATCTTTTGTAGTTTAGGCAGCGTACGCAAAATAAGTAACTTTTCTGGTTGATTTTTTACACCTTGTGTCCGAAAAACCGAAAACTTTCCGATGGTGAATATATATATATATATATATATATATATATATATATATATATATATATATATATATATATATATATAGTTACTACGGAATACCGACTAAAATCAAGTGATGTTCCTTCCAATCGCCTGGTGATTGGGTGCCGGGAGCATCGTAAATCTTCCGTAACCTAGTCAGTAGAGTCCACCGAGCCAGACCCTCAACTGGGCCTTGCTATATACCTGCTATTACCTAGCAGCAGTAAAAATCGTTAGCCTAGTATTTGCCTTTTCTGAGAAGGTTTACTATGGTACATATACATATTTTTTCACCATCGGAAAGTAGAGATTTCAATGAACAGAAAGCACACCAATTTTTTGAAAAAAAAATTATATTTTGACGGCCAATTTTTCGGTTGAAAATTAGGTTATTTTTTCGATATTCATTCAAAATAAGGTGAAAAAATAAATATTTTAAATCAAACAAATTATAGCGTGTTTGGTACATAAGAAGGCAAGTTTTCACCAAATTTTATGAAAATAAAATTTTATTTGTAAAAGATAAAAATAAAAAACAAAAAACTTGGTTTTTGAATTTTTCACACAAATTTTGAGGCTATGTGAAAAAAATGTAAAAACAAAAGTTTTAGATCTTTTTATTACTTACAACTTTGCCATATAACTCTTTTCCATAGAACTTTTAATTTTGCCGGAAATCGAGAAAATCCATTTTTTACCCCTAAACCCTCACCCTCTACCCCTTTCCGACCTCAGATTGCCCGTAATTTATTTTTCCTTTCATTTTTATGATATTCTCCTTATTCTATAATGGTTTTCATCCTACTGCGATTTTCTTGTCCTTTTTGTTATTTTTAAGTCTAATTGCTCTGGGTTACTAAGCATATATAAGCGAAGACTGACTGACCTATTGACTCAATATCTGATCTATGAATCTATACATTCGATTTACTTGACATTTAGCAAAGTTACTTATTTCGCGATGTAGACGCTCATTAATCGCTAAAACGCCGATCTCTCTATACTCCTACAGAAAGGAATATTAGTTATTAGTAATTGTTAAATTACAACCGGGTATACAGGTTTTGTGGTACAAAATATTACTTCTCATAAATTACACAAAATAAATCCTTTACTTCGTTACTAGTGGATGCACGCGGTTTCACCCACATATTTGCCGTCCCCGTAGGAAAATCAGAATACAGATAAGCTTGGGTCGGACAACGGTTTCCAGCTTTCCACACTCCTGCATTTCTGCTACGCCTGATTTTGAACCCAATGTTATACTCAGGTTCTTCTAGTGGGCCGTTAACATAGTCATAAAACTATTACTATCCTAATCCCACCAACTCACACTGGAGCGGCTTGGTGGGTCTAAGCTCCAGATATTTCCTACGAGTCAGGGAGACAGATTCTTTTAGTGGGTCATTAAAACAATCACAAAACTATTATCACCCTAATTGGGATTAGGGTTACGGACCCACTATGCCGCACCAGTGTGGGTTGGTGGGCCAACCAACACTGGTGCAGCATGGTTTTCCACAAGTCAGGAAGACAGGTTCTTCTAGTGGGTCATTAAAATAGTCATAAAAAAAACGATTATCACCCTAAGCCCGCCAACCTACACTGGAGCAGCATAGTGGGTCTAAGCTCAAGATATTTCCCACCAGTCAGGAAGTCAGGTTCTTCTAGCGGGCCATCCCTTTCTAACAAAAAAAGAATCATTAAATTCGGTTCATAAACGACGAAGTTATCCGCGAAGACACATAAAAAACATTTCCCTCTTTCTGACGCAGTCGGGTAAAAAAGAAGTATGTAAGAACACTTCTCAGACTTTTTCCTATAAGAATATGTCATTATATCCGTTTGGAAGTTGTAGGGGAACATATAAATAGTGCGGACAGACAGACACACAGACAGACAGACAACAACAACAACAATTTATAGCATTCCGCAGAAATGCAATTAGCCTTTATCATTCCTTGTAAGTCGGCCCTAACAGTTTATAGATATGCTTAAGTATATATATATATATTATCTGAAACCGACGCCTCCTTTCTAATATCGTCATCATTTCACTACATACCATTGCGAAACAAGAACGGGATTAGTAGAACAATGTAAACGAACACGATACTGTGACTCTTTAATCCCTCTTAGTCTTTGTGTCGGTAAGAGGATTAACTGTGCTTTCGTTCTTTCAGGAGCTTTTTTGTTGATAGTAGATTTTTTCTAATGTTAATTGACGACATTTGCGATTCATCACGTTTATTTATATATTTTCAATTACAATAAAAAAACAATAACAGATTTTATTTGATAAAACTTAATGAAAAAAAAACTTTAACAAAAAAGGCAGACGAACACAATGAGTGTATCGCCAGAATGAATTGAATCAAGAAGTATAATTTTAGTGATTAAGGCAAAAGCTCCATTGCTGTCAACTTTACTTAAGGTGAATAGTGATGTTGTCGGTGATGTTTCATATTTGGTGGTAATGTTAATACGGGTGGTGGAGGTGGTGGAGGCATACGCAATGCTCTCTTCAAGCCTTCAGCAACTCTTGTACCCAAGTCTTCATCGGTAAGGGTATATAGACGAATGACGCGTCTCTGTAACTCAGGTGGTACGGGTACCAATGATCTTACCGTTGTATTAATAAGTCTTTCCCTTTGATCTTCAGTTTGTAAAAATTCGTTATAAAACTCCGCCGCTGGTTCTAAATCTACTGCATTAGTCTCATAAATAACATATCTTTCCTTCGGTCTACTGGGATCTACATACGGAACTGGCCCATTGAATGAATTAGGATAGTAATTTGGAGCATCCTTCATGTTTTCTCTCACCGGTGGAACGCCATCACGATCGTAAACTTTAGCATACAACGGTTTGTTAATCTCGATTCGGTTATGATTGACACCCAAGCGATGTGTATGAGCATCACGGTAGGAAAACCTTCTTCCTCTAAACACGATGTCCATTGGTCCAGGAATACCAGGTACTAAATGTCCAGGATTAAATGCACTTAATTCTTGATCCCTGAATTGGTTATCGGAATTTCGGTTAAATACAAGTCGTCCTATCTGAACAGTCTTATATGTTCCCTTCTTCCACAACCTGGTAAGATCAAAAGGATCGTAATCAATTTTCTTTATGCCCTCCATTGTCATAAGATCCATTTCTAAATTCCAACTAGGATAATCTCCATTTTCAATAGCATTATAGAAATCTCTATTGAAATAATCTGGATCTCCTATCTCTTTTGCTACTTCATCTGAAAGGAATTCTATACCTTGATTAGAAATAAAATTAAATCTGACATAAAATTTTTCACCATGCTTATTGTTTATTTCATAGGTGTGGATAGGAAATTGGTTCATTTTACGATAGCCATTTGGAAGGCCAAAATCAGATTGTATCCACAACTGTCCGTGAACATTATCCGGTCTTTTCGTTACAAAGTCCCAACGCATTGCTGTATCGAAAAGGCTTGTCCGGGGATTTCTTTTTGAAGAATGAACAAAATGGCCAAACTCAAGTGGATCTTTATAGAAAAATGCTGGTATATGAATACACAAAAAGTCTAAATTTCCTTCCCTCGTGTAAAACTTCACAGCCAATCCTTTCTGTTCTCTGACTAGATCACTTCCACCAAGATTTTGAGCTGCAACAGAAAAGCGTCCGAAAATCGGCGTTTTCTTTCCAATGCCGTTAAAAACATCGGCTTTTGTATATTTCGAAACATCATGAGTCACTTCAAAATATCCGTGGGCACCGATGCCTTTGGCATGAACAACTCTTTCAGGAATTCTTTCGGCGTCATTGTGGCTAAGGAAATCTATGAAATATTGGTTCGAAAAAGAGTCTGAATTCAATGTGGTGCTTTCCCTTAATTCTACAAGCTTTCCTGCGCTTGTAGTGAGGATTCCTATTGGTTTCTGAAAAATCAAAAAATATTATGTTAAATTTTACCCTTACCTGTTGATAACCTCTTAGCATGTTTAAGTTATTACCCTTAAAATATAAATTAGAAATTACAGCCTGTTTTTATGTTCTTCGTATTTATAGAAATTTTAATTTTTTACTACTACAAATGAAGGTAAAAATGTTATTTAATCTCAAAGTTGTTGCAGTATCACTGCTTTATTCATTTTTAACCGACGAAAAAAAACGGAGGAAGTTCTCAATTCGACACGTATATTTTTTGTTTTTTTTTTATGTACGCATAACTTTTTACAGAGTCATCCGATTTTGGTAAGTCTTATTTTACTAGAAAGGGCACACTTCCAAAATGGTCCCATAGTCATAATAGTAAGATCAGATAATGATATCCTGGAAAAATTTAAGGAACTCTTCAAATTTTATAGGCACATTTCGGTTTTTGTGTAAGTGTCGGCAGTTTTTTGGCTACAAGTGCCGTATTATGTATTATAATAGCATAGTACGAGTAGGTTACGTGTCGATAAATCACTAAAAAGTAAAAAATAACTGCGTCATTTAGTTAGTCAGTCTATGAAGTCTGTGCCAGCCAAGGTTTCCATTTTAAGAACGTTACTTAGAACACACAAAGTGCTTTACTATGTAGAATAAGTGTTCCTTAAACTTGACTGGCACCGACTTCTTAGATATACTTAAGTAAATTAAAGCAACTAAATGACGCAGTTATTTTTAACTTTGTAGTTCGTTTTGAGTCGGTTCAATTTTTTAGGTAAAAAAATTTATCTAAATTTATAATTAATATTGTTGACAATAACTTAAAAAGTAATGATTTAAAGCTCGTCTAACACTGAATTTCGTATGTTACGTGTTTACTCTCGCTCTTTATTAAAAAAGCAATATATTAAAATTACGAACCGGGTGCCTGAGTTTGAATTCCTCGAGTTGGCGTAGTGCAGGCTGCGTTCTGTTCAGATATTCTAAAACCTCATGATCAATATTATTACATGTCACATAATTTACTCCGATAAAGTATAGATAAAAGACTAACACAATGTGACCCTTCATTCTGAAAGGCGTATGTATCATACATTTCATGACCTTTAGTTTATATACGCCGGGTAAATTAATGCACTGTAATTACTTTACATCGTCGGTAATTAGAGAAATCGACAAAACATAGTTAAACTGATTTCTGATATCCTTACAATATTATGTTATTAAAACCATTATGAGTATCCTAGACATGATCCTAGCTCAGTTAATCCGCGATGGTCATATTAGATTTCCGTATGAAAACAATTATGTCTTAATAATTTTGACGACCTCCGTGGCGGAGTTGTATGCGCGGTGGATTTATAAGACGGGGGTCTTGGGTTCGATTCCCGGCGGGGCAGATTGAGATTTTTCTTAATTTGTCTTGGTCTGGCTGGTGGGAGGCTTTCGCCGTGGCTAGTTACCACCCACCGACAAAGACGTATCGCTAAGCGATTTAGCGTTCCGGTACGATGTCGTGTAGAAACCGACAGGGGTGTGGATTTTCGTCCCGCTCCTAACAAGTTAGACCGCTTCCATCTTAGACTGCATCATCACTTAACATCAGGTGTGATATCAGTCAAGGGCCAACTTGTAGTCGATAAAAAAAAATAATAATTTCTTAATCGGTTGATAAGTCGCTCACTTGGCGATTCGTAACATGGTACCTATTTATATACTAATCATCATCATCATCAACGTACTCGGCTTATTAAAGGCCCAAAGGCCCACTACAGGCCATGCCTCCTCCTTATAGGAGAGAAGATATGGAGCGTAGACCCACCACGCTGCTCCAATGCGGGTTGGCGGACTTAGGAGGATAATGTTTCACGTACTAAAGATCATTATCAGTTGTTGATAATAGAAATGAACGGGTTAATGTGCTCTGCGAGGCATGGGGGTGTAACTCCACCAAATTCTCGACTCCGGACTTGAAATTTTTTTGTAATTTTCATATAGTAAATGCACTATTTTTTATTACACTGTAATTTTCATATAATTCTTTAATTGTCGCTTGTGTGATGTGCTTGTGTAAAAAATAATCATTTATTTGCTTCAATTTATTTAAGCACTAGCAGTCGCCCACGAATTCGTCCGCGTGAAAACCTCTTGGGTACCCTTCCGATTTTAAAGACAGACTTTCATATAAATCTTATCTTATCTCTACAATATCCTTGTGATTATTAAATAATTTATTTTGATAAGAATTTAAGTTAAGTTGTATAATGACGTTGGTAATGAATTAAATGATTTATTACAGAGTCGCGCTTTTTATTTTCATTACTATACATTAACATTAACAATATATATATTTATGGCAAGCTGATAGGTATAAATTGATATTAAATAGTATATTTCACTCTTGACTCTAGCCTTCAAAATTAACAAAAATAATTTTACAATCCGACAAGCAGATTAGAGATTAGCCCGTTTAAACAAACGAACAAACTCTTCCGTGTACTATATAGATATTTGAACAAAGATCGAATTCTAAATCCATCACCGTATTAACGTGTCGATCGTGAAAGCATAATATCAGTACCAATTATTTATTATTATTATTATAGTGAGGCCCGCCATAGCGGATGCACTTCGACCCTTTTGGATCTTTTGTACTCGCCCCGCCCTCACCTCCCCTATATCAGTTCAAACACCCACTCTAAGAGTTGGGTGGTTGCTTTCAGGTTGGAGGCACAGTAATCGTCTGTTAGTGGATATGCCACCCCCAGGAGATCCATTCGCTTTCTAGCCAATCCGTCACATTCACACAAAATATGTTCCATGGACTCTGTGTCTTCGTTGCAGGCCCTGCAAATGGGATCCTCAGCGATACCCATTTTACAGAGCATAGACCTGGTGCTATAATGGCCTGTGTACGCTGCTATAGCATACCGTAGCTGTTTCCTGCTCAGTTGACTTACCTTCGCTAGAAAACCTGCCTTTATGTTACTCATGAACCTTTTTCTTTTGAGTGCCTTAGACCTTCCACTTTGTCCCATTCTGCCTTTGTCATCTTCTCGGCATACGATGTCAGAGCCATATTTATTACACACGGTGCAAGTGCGACACATGGCTCTGGGCCGATGAAAGATGACTCCGAGCCCCTACGAGCTAGCTCATCCGCTAGCTCATTGCCTTGTATGCCTACATGTCCAGGTACCCATATTAATCTAATTAAGTTTACCTGCCCAAGACTATTTAAGCCATTCATACATTCCAGTATCAATGCAGATGAAACTCTGCCAGTGCCGAGGGCCTTGAGCACTGCCTGACTATCACTGAGAATGAGTATTTCCCTCCCAGTGATTTTCTTGTTTTGCATCTCTTGAACACTAGCATTTATAGCATACAGTTCCGACTGGAAAACTGTAGTATATTGCCCTAAGCTATAGCTAGCCCTAAATCCTTCGGAGAAGACACCAGCTCCGGTACCTGATTGCATTTTGGAGCCATCAGTATACCAGATCAAGGTATCTGTCTCTGGGGGGCGTAGACCTTTCGTCCATTCCTCCCTTGTGGGGACATAAATGTCATAATTCTTCCTTGATACCATTACAGGTGCGATTTTATCGCATCTCATACTTAGTATCCTATCTAAGTCGGTATTTAAGCTCAGTCGCATATGATTTGTTCTGGGCAGAAATACCTTCTTACAATCTACCACAGAGATTCTGTGCAAAGCTTTCCTTGCGCAGATCTCAATGGCAATGTACAGCTTATCCTGTCCAAGCAATCTCACAAGTGCCTCAGTTGGAGTTGTCCTAAAGGCTCCTGTGATAGCCATACATGCGAGGCGCTGCACTTGTAAAAATTCCGCTTTACATGTTGCCAGCTTCGTCCGTGGCCACCATACAATGGCCCCATACGTCAGTATTGGCATCACTATCAGCTCATAAATCCATTTTAAGACTTTGGGTTTTAGTCCCCAAGTCTTCCCATAGCTAGTACGACACATTGCAAAAACTCTATAGGATTTGGTAATCGTAGCAGCCACATGTGGAGCCCACGTTAGTTGCCTGTCTAGTGTTACTCCTAGATATTTAACTTCCGCTGCCCACCCAAGTTCACGTCCATACAGTGATGTAGTTCGTAAACCTGTAAGATTCTTTTTCCTTGTAAAATTGATTACCGCTACCTTACTCGGGTTTATTGATAGGTGGTTTTTATTACACCAGTCTTCCACCCGATCCAGTCCTTTTTGTAGGGTATCCGACACGGTGCTCGGAAATTTTCCATTAACCAGCACCACTAGGTCGTCTGCATACCCTACCGTGTAAAAAGGTCCCTCATTGAGCTTTACAATCAATGAGTCTACGACTAAGCACCACAAGATAGGTGAAAGGACCCCACCTTGTGGGCATCCCTTTGTAGTTATTGCAGACAATTTGTCTCCCAGTAAGTCCGACTGTATTCGCCGGCCTTTGAGCATGCACTCTATCCATCTACAGACAGTGAGCGCCACTCCGTGTTGCTCACATGCTGTTCTCATAGAAACAAATGTGGTTCGATCGAACGCGCCCTCAATGTCTAGAAACGCTCCTAGACATATTTCCTTTGTTTCAAGCGCACTTTCAGCCCGGGTCACCACATGATGCAAGGCAGTCTCCGTGGATTTTCCTGGCTGATATGCGCATTGCAGGGGATGCAAGGGATTTAACCTCAACGGCTCCTGCCTGATATATTGGTCCAACAATTTCTCTAAGGTCTTTAGAAAGAATGATTCTAGACTTATAGGCCGATATGATTTTGCCTCCTCATAATTTGCTTTTCCCGGTTTGGGTATGTAAATTACCTTGACATTTCTCCAGATTTTGGGTATATATCCGAAAGCAATACTTGCCCTGTAGAGCCTACACAGGTGTGGTAAGAGTAACTTCACACCTGCCTGTAATAAGATAGGATAAACCTCATCTGGTCCCGGGGCTTTAAAAGGTTGAAAGCTGTTAATAGCCCACGTTACAGTCTGATTATTCACTATCTCCTTTGCTACATCCCACTCAGCTTTAGTTGTCCTAGACACTGTGTCGTGTCCAATAGGATCTTCGCCGTCTTCTGAGATGATCTTGCAATCCGGAAAGTGCACTTGATACATCACCTCTAGTGTATCCCTGCCACTTTCTGTCAGTTCGCCTTTGTCATTCCGAACCGTAGTTAACGGATTGGCCTTAGTTTTCGATAAGGCTTTCGAGAGCCTCATTGCCTCTGGGAGTGTCTCTACACTTTCGCAGTGACTCCTCCAAGCCTTGCGTTTAACCCGCCTTACCGCTAAGCTGTATGTGGTTAGTGCCTTAGAGTACTCAGTGAAATCTTTCCGAGCTTTACACTTGTTAAAGATTCGCCTTGTTTCACTCCGTAGTTTGTCAAGCTCTGGTGACCAACCTGGTACCTTCCTCGCTCGACATTCCTTTTCAGGACAGTTGTCCTTCCACGATTGCCATGTCGCCCTCGTAACTTCATCAGCTGCAAACTCTATGTCTATTGCAGAGTTCAAATTACCTTCAAGAGGTCCAAGGTTCACTTCTAGGTCTTTCCTGTATTTCTCCCAGTTTGTGCATCTTGGATTTCTCCTTCGTACTACCTCCCTTGGTTGGTCAGTTAGATACCTAAAGCATATGTAATTATGATCAGATAAGGAAATCTTATCAGACACATGCCAGTCTGTTACTCTCGAGACTGCCCCGTTAGAGGCCAGAGTTATGTCTATTACCTCTGTCCTTCTCATGTTTCTGAACGTGGGTTTGTCTCCTTTGTTAAGTAATTGTAGTGAAGTGCTTACCAGGTACTCCAATAACTTTACTCCTCGTCGGTTTGTGTCGGAACTACCCCAAACCACGTGATGTGCATTCGCATCGCACCCGATGATTAGGTCTTCACTTCGTCGGCTGCCATATTCAACCAGCTTCTTGATTACATCAGTTACCGGTTCGTTTTCCTCGTATGGAAGATAGGCGGAGCTCAAGAGTATCGATCTCCTGCCATTGTCTCCCTTTACAAGGACCTTAACGGTTGTCAGATCCCTGCAACAGAAATTATATAAGGGCATGGCATTTACGCCTTTCCTGACGTAAATGCATGTCCTCATATCATTAGTAGAACAGTTGAAATAAATTTGTCCCCCTGTTCCACCCATGCCAGCGATTTTACCCTTACATAAATATGGTTCTTGAATAAGGGCAATATCTATGGCATTTTCGTTAAGCATTTTCGCCAATACTGCCATAGCAGCCTTACAGTGATGTAGGTTTATTTGTACGCACCTTAGTTCGCCTTCTTTTATTCTGCTATAACTAATGTGCCTCCTTTAAATAGGAGGGCCTCCATCCCATTCCTTTGCTTGCAAAGGGTTTGGACTAGATAGGTCCAGCTCTTCCAGCTCTTCTAGGACGTTGTCCTCTCCAGACACTGTCGGTGAGGATGGCATGTCACACGCCATGTAGCCGGGACCCACTCCATCTGTCTCGTCCTTCGCCCTTTGCCCCTCTGCGTTGCCTTCTGGTTCCGCCTGTGCATTTGCGTCCTCCAGCAGCTTAAAATAACTTTTGTCAACTCCAGTGGGAAGGACATAGTCTGCTGCTTTAATGGCGTCCACTGACACCCTGTCCATAAGCACGATCCGCCGTATATGACCCGCTTCACAACGGGCATCTACCACTTTCCAATCACACGTCCGTAGGTTGGGATTGAAAGTTTGGAGCCATTTAAGGCTCCCAGCCGTGTCTACGTGGTAGATGTCCTTTGTTTTCCAGGCCATCTTAACAGGCTTTGGCAGATACTTCGCGTCAACCACTTTTAGTGTGACGCCCTTTACTACTTTGCCACTGAGCTTTTTAAGCCACTCCGCGGCAGCTGCACCTTCACACATTACATATATGACACCCGCAACGACATAGCTCATGTCTATGACAGGCAGAGGCGCGGGTGTCACCTCAAGCATCGCGAATACGAGGCCCTGTATATCGCGCACCATCTCCTGAGTGACCCTCACCTTTGGAAAGTCATCAGTGATTATCGCCATTTTTACGTCCGTCAGAGCACGCTTGTATGAGCCTTGCGTCTTCGGTCGCTTTGCGTCCTCCGTCGCTGTCTCAAAGCTTGCCTCCCTAGAGCGTTTGTATGGCCCCGATATGGCAGCACCACCAGGTGCCCAAGAGGCACCGCCCGCAGGTCCCATAGCAGCATTACCACTAGGTCCCGCAGCGGCAGCGCCAACAGGCCCCATAGTAGCACCATCACTTCCGGGCTACGCAAACTGCACCTTTTGCTTCCATTTTCTATGGCAGCCATTTGGTTTCCTTTTTCTTTTCCCCCGAGGCGCATCAGACAGGCCACTCCGACCTTCGCCCGCGAAAGGGAATCCGCCTAGCCCGCTTTCAGTGCTAGCCACAGAGTGACTTGCTCCTCCTACCGAGCCAGCGGTCTCCCCACCCCGGGTTACAGCCGTCGTTACCCATCCTCCGACACCTCTGGAGACCTCTACTCCCGCCCCACCAGTGGAGCTCCCACATCCTAGCCCGCCGCCACTAGGGCAGCTTGACTCCGGAGCTGGAGCTCTAACACTGGGGTTCAGGTTTGTTGGCGCAGTATGCGCCTTTAACAACCCCCGTGGGGGGTTGTCCTCAGCTCCAGCAGTCCCGCAGCATTTGTGCAGGGTTGCTGTAGCTGAAATGATGGGGGTTGTGTTGCTAGTTGTGTGTAGATTTGAAGATGTATGTGTGCGTGGGTCTGAAAATAAGCATGGGTCTGAGGCTGTTCGTGTGCGTGTATCTAATGGAGTGTGTGTATATGACGAAGTGTGTGTTTGAGTATTAGAGTGTAGGTGTGTATGCATGTACGGCGAACGTTGGCCCCCCCCAGAATACGAGGGGCGGCCTAGAGCCCTGGTTACGGACGTAGTCGTCGACATATCCAGAGCTCTAGTGAGGGATTCTCCGGCACCATGGGGAGCGCCGGTACCCTCCTGGGGTAGTTTATTTTTCCAATCCGCTTCCATGTTTTTTAAAAGAAATAAAATGAAACTGTTGTGACAAAATAAACTATTGCGACTACTACTAAAGCTGTAAAGTGTTACTGTCTGTTGTGTGTCCAAGCGCCTGTCTGGAAGCATGAGGTGTTTCTATTGTAGAGTGCCTAAAGGTGTTTGTGCAGTGTGCCGGATGACGCTAACTAGGATGTGACGGGAGAATGAGGTGAGGTCTGTTATGCTATGGTGATGGGTTAATGAGGGTTAGGTTATGAGTTAGTAGTGGAACACAGGATTTGGTGCTGGGTTGTACTCGATGAGTTGGTGGTCATCAGCGAGCATCCCTCCTGTCCGGAACCCAGGTGCGGGCACCGGCCGTAGACAGTAGGGCAATCCGCAAAACAGCTCGCAATATAAATGTTGCGTTTGGAGAGGGGACTGCTAATGAACGCACTGTGCGATTTTGGTTTAAACGCTTTCGTGATGGAAACTTCGATTTGAAGAACGAACCACGTGGAAGACCGCCCACACAGGTGAATAACAATGATTTGAAAGAGATGGTGGAAGCCGATCCGAGGCAAAGTACCCAGGAATTAGCGGCATGGTTTAACGTTACTTTACCAACAATATTGACTCATTTGCGTCAAATCAATAAAATAAAAAAATATGAAAAATGGGTGCGTCATGATTTGACTGATCTGCAGAAAGAAACGCGTGTTGAACCTTGCGTTGCCTTGTTGAATCGATACAGAAATGAAGGAATATTGGATCGAATTGTGGACATGTGATGAAAAATGGATTCTTTGCGATAATCGTAAGCGTAAAATACAATGGCTGACCCCAGGTCAAACGCCGCAACAGTGTCCTAAAGCAAAGCTTACCAATAAAAAGGTAATGGTAACTGTTTGGTGGTCTCAGCGTGGTGCTATTCACTATAGCTTTCTCCGATCTGGTCAAGCAATAACGGCAGATGTCTGCTGCGCCGAACTCCAAACAATGATAGCGAAACTAGCAGTGAAACAGCCCCGACTTATGAATCGATCTTCACCATTATTGCTCCATGATAACGCGAGACCTCATACAGCACAAGAAACCGATTTAACTCTACAGGAACTGCAATTAGAAACCATTCGTCACCCTCCATATTCGCCAGACCTTGCTCCAACGGACTACCTTTTTTTTCGTGATTTGGACAATTTTTTACGTGATAAAAAGTTTTCTTCTCAGGAGGCAGTGCAAAATGCTTTCACACTGTTTGTCGAATCTAGATCACCAGAGTTCTATCGCAAAGGCATAAATGAGCTTCCTATTAGATGGCAGCAATGAATAGATAATAATGGTAATTATTTTGATTAAATAAATATGTTAAATTAAAAAAAAACGAACTTTCATTTTTTAGTACAAATTGTCAATTTCATACTTTAACCCCTGATATAACAAGAAGGAGGTAAACTAAATTTGGACGCCATAGCGGTATTTTCGCGCTTTATAGAAATTTTGTAATATCTCCGAAACTATGTAACTAATTACATACTATACGACATACTATAAAAGGCAAATCTTATCTCTATAATATCCTTGTGATTATTAAATAATTTATTTTGATAAGGATTTAAGTTTAGTTGTATAAATAATGACGTAATCGTAAGCATGTGAATTAAATGATTTTTAAAACACAAAAAGTTGTATATCTGCCAAAATATATAAAAATATAAATGATAGATATATGCTATCGCGGACTTTTTTGTAGAACTTTTTAAGATGCATAAAGTTTTCATGCAATATTTTCAATTATTCTCAATAGTTAAGGCAGCGTATGCGCGTAAAGCCGATTTAACAGATTTTTGCGATCCGACTTGCGCGACAAAAACCGTGATAACTCGGTTATTATATACAATACAAATATAAAATATAACCTATGACACTTACCGATAACGTAGCATTCTACTGGTAAAAGATTTTTTTAAGTCGGATCAGTAGTTCCGCAGATTAGCCCCGACAAATCTTTATTTACAACTTTACAAACTTTACCTCTTTATAATATTAGTATAGATATAGATATATATAACGCGTGTGCATTCCGCCTGAATCAACTTTTTACCTATATAAGAAATTATCTTAATCTTTTGTACAACGGGTAAATTAAATTTTATATACTTATTTTGTGTTTATTACTGTGGCACGCGGTTACAGTGGCTCTCATAACCTATGTCCTTAAATAGAGTAAATTTAGATAGTAATACACTAATTATCGCCCAGAGGTGTATGGTTTTATTTTAAATTAGCTCCTTTCCCACAGTACATAGACAAATGTTGGGGTTTCCGTAGTGATACGGGGACTCCAGTCTGCTAACATCCGTGTCTTCCCGATCAAGCACAAAATTCTCCTATTACATCTAGTTACATTATAACAGGAAAGGTACTAGTTGTTACACTTTTTAGCAAAGGAGATGTAACATGTGATAATGGTCCACAACGATGGCTCAACGTGCTCTCCGATGTTGTCTCTACGGTAAAGGGGGGTGACACCGCCAACTTTCTTAGAAGAAGAATTTCTTCTAAGAATTCTTTAAAAAAAAAACTCGATACTTCTTTGGCCTAACCCAGGATTCGATCCCAGGACCTCGTAATTCAAACTCTCATAGACAAACCTCTGGACCAACGAAGCAGTACTGAGTCACAGGCATTAATCACATTAAGCCATAGAGTATTAATCATCAAGCGGTCGATCAACTAAACGACTTTTAAGCATGGCATGTATTGACTTTCGGTATATCGTATTAACCTCACATTAATTATCTTAATCTATTTACATTTAATATTCCCGATCACTGTATCCGAATATTGTAATCCGTAGGTAATATTAAATAACGTCGAGTTGTTTGATGTTTCATGTTTTAGTAATTTCCCCTTGAATAACAATAGCTGCTTTATTAATTGTTTGTTCTATAATACTTGAAGTTCTTGTAGGACATATTTTATATATTAGGAATAGGCCCTAAGAGATTCTTCAGCACACAACATACGTGTCTGGAAACAACAATGACGCAGGAGGGGCATTCCACACCTTAGCTGTTCCAATAGTTAACGTCAAAGCTTTTCGCATTAAAGCCCGGTCCCTTAACCAGCTTCAGCTAAATCAGTTCAAAAGTTGAAGGAGTAATAAACACATACAAACTTTCACTTTTATTATAATTGTATGATTCTTTGCAATTTTATCCCAACTATGACTTTGTCATAGTTGGGATAAAATTGAAAGAAGCCAAGGAAGGATAAGTTATGATCGTCCATTGTTGCACCCTCAGGCGTGGATGAAACGGAAATTAAAACAACACCCGAATACCGCTCGGGATCTGAGTCATCTAACTAAACATTTAATAAAAAGTATGTGCTAAAAAGAAGTTTTGACAATAGTGCCACAGACACATCTAGGAGCTAGGACTTGATTCTGGAACTAAAATCTCTGAATTCTTGTGTAACTAACTAAGTAACAGCAAGAAGACCTACTCCGTGAATTACATTTATGAAAAATACCTGTACTAGTAAATAGTTTATTTTAAAATAAGTAGATCCGAATCAAAACACACGAGTAATATTTTTTTCATCTCACTTGCTCGGAAAATTAGTTTTTGCTTGGCCAAATTATGACACAATAGTCGTTTTTGCTGCCTAGGTATTCAAAGTACTTTGTCTACCTAGGCATGGAAAGTAACTTTAAAAAGCTTAAATTCGGGGTTCCTGTTAAAAGTGAGAATTGTAACGTTTATTTAGTTTTTTGACATTTTCATTAATTTCAATTTCATATAGTGGATTAGTAGTAATTAGTCATGTAGAAATTTATTTCCATTTTGGATTATAAAAAAAAAATAATAATAAAATTAAAACACTAAAAAATTGATACGCACCAACAAAGATTAAATTACTCATAATATATAAGAGGTCATTAACCTTTACATGTTCCATTATTTTTAAAAATATGAACGTTTAGAAATGAGGATCCTTCTTAAAGTATTTGTATGTTAATTATATGTTTATTTCGTTTTTTACATTGTTATTAAATTCCATTTTGTATAAAATTAATAAATATTAATTATCAATTTTTCATTTCGTTATTAATTTAAATTACATCATTGTTAAATAAAATTACAATAATGAATAATGAACAGGTATGAAGTAGAAAAAAAAATTTATAACACTTAATTGAATAATACAAATGTGGGATCGCCTAGCAAAAATATTACAATTAATATAACACATTGCAATGATTTTACCCTTAAGTTTTAATTTACCGTGTTTAGTTTCGTAGATATTATTATTATTAATAATAAACGAATGTTGTATTCTTGTACTTTTTTAATTCTTTTTGCATGTATGATTTTCCTCGCTGTAGTGAGATGAAAAGTTGTGTGATGCACACGACAGCATTTTTTTTTACTTCTCGTGCATTGAATACCTCGCGACGCTCAGGATTCTTTTTTTGAATCTTAGATTCCTTCGCTTGCTCGGTATTCAAAACGTGCACTCGCAGTAAAAATCAATTTTGCTGCCATGCATAACAAATAACTATTATTGTACACCAAGAAGAAGAAAACATATAAATGAAAATTAACTCTACCATTATGATGCTTGCGTTTTACCGATCTTCTTAAGACATTCTGTGGCAAGAGTAAATATTATTACACGTTGAACATAAATATTACATTATAATCATATAACATTTAGTCATAATAACTTTTATGGTTGTTTACAATAGTACAAATTGGATGCCTTGCTTTGTGATTGTATCTTAAGATCTTAATGGCATTCGGTGGTGGAGGTGGAGGATTTTCCAGTGCCTCTTCTAAGCCCATCTCAACTTTCATTCCCAGCTGAGGATCTGTCAATGTTAACAAGCGTAACACCCTTCTCCTCAAGTCTGGAGAAACTTGCACTAGTGTTTGAACGGTGTTATTCACAAGTCTTTGTCTTTGTCCGTCATCACACAGATAATGGTTATAAAAGTAAGCTGCAGTTTCCAAATCAACTGCATTAGCGTCAAAGATCGTATACCTTTCTTTAGGTCTCGCAGGATCCACATATGGAACTGGGCCGCTAAATGAATTAGGATAGTAATTCGGCGCATCCTTCATATTTTCCACAACTGGAGGTTTTCCATCGCGGCTATATTCTTTCCAATACAGAGGCTGATTTATCTCTATTTTGTTGTGGTTTATACTCAAGCGATATGTTTGTGCATCCCGATAGGATGATCGTCTAGTTTTAAATAAATTATCCATTGGCCCTGGAATACCTGGTACTAAGTTAGCAGGGTTAAAAGCACTCAATTCCACTGTTTTGAAGAAGTTGTCAGGATTTTTATTCAATACAAGGCGACCTATAGGCACGGTTATATAAGTTCCTTTTTTCCACAGTCTTGTGAGCTCAAAAGGATTATAATCGATTTGTTTGATGGTTTCCATTGTCATAACATCCATCTCCAATTTCCAAGCAGGATAATCTTTTTTCTCAATTGCATTATAAAGATCTCTGTTATAGTAATCGGGGTCCCGACCCACTACCTCTGCTTCTTCTGACGTAAGAATCTCTACTCCTTGTTCAGTTCTGAAATTGAATTTAACGAAATACTGATCCCCATGTTTGTTATTTATCACAAAAGTATGTATTGCGAAATTATCCATCTTTCTGTAACCATTTGGTATACCATAATCTGATAGCACGTACAAAAATGCAGTTAATAAATCTGGTTTCTTGGTAACAAAGTCCCAACGAGTTGAAAAGTCGAACAGATTCGTCTTTGGATTTCGTTTCAGCGCGTGAATGAAACTCGGGAAATCAATAGGATCTTTAAGAAAGAAAACAGGAGTACTAAGGCATAATATATCCCATATTCCTTCTTTGGTGTAAAACTTTACTGATATCGCTTTTATTTCTCGTGCAAGGTCATTACCCCCGAGATTCTGTAATACTGTAGAAAAACGAGCAAAAACTGGAGTCTTTTTTCCAACACCATTAAGGACTTCAGCTTTTGTGTATTTGGATACATCGTGTGTTACTTCAAAATAGCCAAATGCACCGCCTCCTTTAGCGTGTACTACTCTTTCGGGAATTCTTTCATCGTTTAAATGTGTTATTTGGTCTATATGATGTTGATTTGAAAATGAATCGGAGTTCAATGAAACCGTCTCTCTTATCTCCACAATTTTTCCTGCACTCGTAGTAAGTATTCCTATTGGGCTCTGAAAATAAACAAAGATTTATTTATTATTACACGATATTCATCAAATAGTAGTAAAAGTCCTCAAACATTCTATGCTGTAATTATTTTAAACGTCTATCTTAGTTTCTTCAATTAAGGTGTGATTGTAGTCAAAGGCTTACTTGTAGTAAATAAAATAAAATAAAATGATAGGTTCTTTAAATGCCAACTTGTGACGATATTACATGGCAAATATGAAAGTGCTAAATTATTGCTAAAAAATAATTATACGAGTAAACTCAATTGGGTATTGCCGTTTTTCCTAACAACCTTGTGCTAATCGTTTGATTGTATCATAATTATATATTATTAACATTTCTGTTACTTGACATTATCATTTTCAAGTTTTGTTACGTAACGAACGAAATAAGTGGTAATCTGAAGGTCCACCATTCATACCTTCCAACTCTGATCCAATAAGGTAAGCCTTTTGGCAACTGACCAAAGATATGAAAAGTGGCATTAAGATTGTGGAAAACGGCATCCCTACGAATTGCCATTTCTTCCTAAAATTGCAAATAAATCATTTGAATTTTCTAGAATTGCAAATCAGTCATTTGAACTTTCTAAAATTGCAAATCAGTCATTTGAACTTTCTAAAATTGCAAATCTAGCAAACCAATTTGAACACTGCCTTTTTTCTGCTTTGTTTCTCGCGTAATGTATTCGCTGTCTTTTTAGAAATACTAATATAGAATCCTCTATTTTTACATAAATCTAGAATATAGAAGACGTCTTTATTATTATATTTTTAAGTTATTATACAAAAAACAAAAAACGAACCGATTGAATTTATTAACTAAAACCAAAAAGTTATAATTATTGGAATATTATTCATTATGATATATATAAATAATATTTGATATTTAAATATTTTTTTAATAAAATCCGCATTGCCAATCTTATATTATAAGTAATCTAATATATATTATAATAATTATAAGATTATATTAATGTCCACTCAGCTAGTCACAACTGTGGCGTAAATTGCCATTTACGAGTACGCGCGTGGTACGATCTTAATAATTGCGCCTCTCATGTAAAAGGTATGATTCTGGTCTGATAAGTTCTGCTCCTCCAACTACTGAGCTATCGGTCGGCTGGTACTGCCCAGTTACGGCACTGCAGTTAAATTATATTTTACGTGCACTACAATCAACAAACGTACTGGATGAGCATTTCTGAATTCGTAAACTTGACAAGTCGCTGGATCAGTAACGTTCAAATATTCATCGTATTTTTCACAGGACACATTGACTGTACACACTGTTATGAACCAAAATAAGTATGATATACTTTTATAAATCATTTTGGAATTCTTTACATAGTCTAAATTAAATAGGCGCGTCGGTTTTCAATATCGTTCTACACCTTTGTTGATCAAGTGAAATCGAAAAAGCTAGATTGTAGCTAGTTATATAAAATAATTATCATCAATTTAAATTTATTTTTTATGAGCTAATTTGTTTAATAGTAAGTAAATTGTTGGGTACTCATTGCACTGGGTAATTACTAATTAGGTATACATCTAAAATACGTTAAGGGCAATAAGAATCGGTACTTTAATATTAGTTTTATATAATCGACTATATATCATAGCCAGACTTATGTGGAGTGGCATAGCTTGTTTGTATCCTGATGTTCCCACGGGATGGGACCGGGAGATAGGTACAACGATATCTCCCGCCCTGTACCGAAATTTCTGCAATAATCGTAAACCGTAAAGGAATCATCAGTGTCAGCCTATTAACGGTAGACCCACCGCGTGAAGCATTCATAACCTAATTTAAGAATCTACAACAAACTCCAAAGTGAATTTTACCCGACATCCCCTTAACGTATGCAGATTGCCAACGTATTATTACGTGAAGTATAACTATCGGCAGTTCCGCTAGTGAATCAAGAAATTACAATATAGTTAAAAATACCTAAATGCAGGGTGTGGAAAAATCCCTTCTTTATTACCCGACTGCGTCAGAAGGAGGGTGATGTTTTTCGAACGTATGTATGTGTGTGGGTATGTGGGTATGTATGTTCATTTCTTTGGCACACGCTACAGCCTAAACGGCTGAACAGATTTTGACATGTGAGGTGTCGTTGAATTCGGCTAAATTGTGCATGTGACATAGGCTACATGAATTTTCAAAATGGCGGCTGTAAGTGGGGAAAAAAGAGAGGGATGTGTGTATTTTTTTCTTATCGTAACAATATGGGTATCACATAAAGGCCTCAAAAAGACCATTTAAAAAATATGTATATCATATCATGTTTATATTACTGTTTTAACAAAAAAATGTCAAAAAGTGTACCGTCTCATTTCTATACCACAAACTAAAACTTAAAAGTCTCAAAAAAATATTATTATAAAAACAAAAACCCGACTGCTTAGAAGTAAAATTTTATATATAAACTGAAAAGAGAAAAATAAGTATCACTCTATCTATATAAAATTTTATATACTTTATGGTGCTGCAGGCGGGGACAAACGTAGTGTTAGTAGATCTTCCTTTTCCTGTAGTAAAAAGTATTGTATGTTCCCGCCTTCAGCACCATAAAGTTTATAAAATTTTATATAGATAGAGTGATACTTGTTATTCTCTTTTCAGTTCATTACTTCTAAGCAGTCGGGTTTTTTGTTTTTATAATAATATTTTTTTTAATTTACAATTTACAATATTAATGTTCGCAACATTAGAGACAAACACTTGATGTAACTGAAACGAAACGAAATAAGTCAATGACATTACAGTTTTGCATTCATTTGTATTTTCGTTACATTTGATTTTCTTATGTGTAAAAATTTCTTGGAATTATAATTGCATTTGGTGGTTGAGGTCGAGGAGTCTCCAATGTTACTTTCAGCCCTGCCTCATCTTTCATCCACAGCTGTGGATCCGTTAAAGTCAACAATCGTAACACCCTCCTCCGCATGTCCGGAGACACTGCCACTAGCGTTTGAGCGGTGTTATTCACAAGTCTTTGTCTTTGACCATCATCAAACAGGTAATGGTTATAAAAGTAAGCTATAGGTTCCAAATCAATTACATTAGATTCGAAGATTATAATTATAAGCCTTTCCTTAGATCTCGCAGTATCTATATGTGGATGTGGACCACTAAACGTATTAGGGTAGTAATTTGGTGCATCCATCATATTATCTTCAACTGGAGTGTCACCATCTCGGTTATATTCTTTCCAATACAGAGGCTGATTAATTTTTATTTTATTGTGGTTAATATGTAAACGATAAGTTTGAGTATCACGATACGATAATCGTCTTGTTCTAAATAAATTATCCACTGGCCCTACAATATAGTACTACGTTTCCTGGATTAAAAGCACTTAATTCCACAGTTTTAAAAAAGTTGTCAGGATTATTATTCAATACAAGACGACCTATAGGTACAGTTATATAAGTTCCTTTTTTCCAAAGTCTAGTAACTTCAAAAGGATTATAATCGATTTGTTTGATAGTCTCCAGCATCATGACATCCATCTCCAATGTCCAGGCTGGGTAGTTTTCATTCTCAATTGCATTATACAGATCTTGGTTAAAGCAATCTAGATTCTGACCTTCTACAAGCGCTTCATCCGACGTAAGAACCTCTACTCCTTGTTCAGTTCTTAAATTAAATCTTACAAAATAATTATCACCACGTTTATTATTTATCTCAAACGTCTGAATAGCAAAAGAGTTCATCTTTCTATTACCATTTAGTATTCCGTAATCAGATAGCAAAAATAGCATTCCATTTAACGATTCTGGTTTCATAGTCACACAGTTTTAGGACTGCGTTTCACAGAGTGAAAAATTTTTAAAAAATCGATTGAATCTTTGTAAAAGAAAATAGGAGTACTAAGACATAATAAATCCCGTATTCCTTCTTTTGTGTAAAATTTGACTGAGAATCTTCTTACATCTCTCGCAGCGTCATTACCTCCGAGCTTTTGTAGTAGCGCAGAAAAACGAACAAAAACAGGGGGTCGTTTTTCCAACACTGGTAAGTACTTCGGCTTTGGTGTATTTGGATACGTCGTGAGTCACTTCAAAATAACCAAATGCACCGCCTCCTTTAGCGTGCACTACTCTTATTGTTCATATGTGTCATTAAATCTATAAAATGATGGTTTGAAAGTTCATCAGAGTTTAATGCGACCGTCTCTCTTAGCTTCACTACCCTGCCGGTACTATTCGTCATTATTTCTATTGAGCTCTGAGAAATAAAATAAAAATATTTTAATTTACACTATACTTGTTGCTTTATACAATGCCGTCGTCTTCGTACCCAATATCAACATCATCATCATTATCATCATCAATATCAGCTGATGAGCGTCCACTGCTGGATATAGCCAACGTTTACTTTATTTGTCGTTTAATCTTATTTCTTCCTTTTGTTTTTTTGAAGTATTTTTTTTTTATTGACTACAAGGCCCTTGACTGCTATCACACCTGATGTTAAGTGATGATGCAATCTAAGATGGAAGCGGGCTAACTTGTTAGGAGTGGAACACCCCTTTCCACACCCCTTTTGGTTTCTACACGACATCACACCGAAACGCTAAATCGCTTGGCGGTACGTCTTTGTCGGTAGGGTGGTAACTAGCCACGGCGAAAGCCTCCCACCAGCCAGACCGAGACAAATTAAGAAAAATCTCAATCTGCCCCGCCGAGAATCGAACCCAGGACCTCCGTCTAATAAATCCACCGCGCATACCACTGCACCACGGAGGTTCTCAAAGTATTCTTTTGATTAGTTCTCTAAGTGTCCCTATGCTAGTTAATCTTTTAACTGCTATACGCGTTTAACGCGTTTGTCACACCATATGTAACTGGGGTTCCGTTTCACTGAGCGATTTGCGCAATAAAAATATACTTTAAAAAATATTTACAATTGCCTACAAAACGAGACAAGTGCTCATAACATCCGTATTGCATTTGTAATGTTTTTACTAATGCAAAAACCAGTTTTTAAGTCCGGGCAATGACCGCTGGATGCAAGCTGCTCTTTAGCCGATACCCATATATTGCAGTATAAAATAATAATATTACCCTTACTCTAGCCCCAGAGTAAGTGTAGCTTGTGTTATGGGAACGATAACGAACGATGGCTTAAAATATATATAGATAAACACTCAGGTATTAGAAAACATCCATGCACATCATACAAACATTCTTCCAGATATAGGAATCAAACCCACGCCCTTGGAAGCTGTCCACTACGCACTGCGCAACTCGGCTGTCAAAATAAAAATCTCGGCTGTGTAAAAAGGTAGATAGTAAAATAAAATAAAATTTAAATGCAAACACTAAAAATCATCCTGCAATAATATTTTTTATTATCAAATTAATAGAAACTTAATTATCACCAGCAAACAATGAGGAGCATGTATAATTTTAAGCAAAATTAATCATTTTTACCGTTTGCGCAAAGATTTGATAATAGTTCTGTTTATAGAACGATAATTATACACCAATTATTGAGCAAAATCGCATATTTTATAAATGAACTATTGAACCAGTGGTGAATTAATTGATTGATAGATGAGTAATGCAGTTATTGTTCTTATTGTATTGTATAGCCTATGTGGCTTTGATCGCGAGTTCCTGTGTTCGAATCTCGGGTCGGATCACGGAATAATTCTGAGTTTTTCATTCTTCTATGAAATGTTCGGTTTATCAGTCAGAGTCGGGAAGTTGGTGGTGTTATATTCCCATGCCTCGAAGAGCACGTTAAGCCGTCGGTCCTGGTCACTGTCGGCCAAACCGCATTAGAGCAGCCTGGTGGTTCTCTACTCCACATCCCCTCTGCTATAAGGTGGGGGCCTGGCCCCGTAGTGGGCCGTTAATAAGCTAATAATGATGATGATGATGATGATTGTTCTTATTATTTTTTTTTAATGCCTACAAGTTGGCCCTTGACTGCTATCACACCTGTCATGATTTTTTAAAAAAGTACTCGAAGTTTTTACTCTATGGCATGGTAGTTTATGAAAATAGTTAATCTGTGAAAACATAATGACTGGTCGCGTGTGATTGGTTATGGTGGATACCACCACCACTTATTGTTAAACCAATGGTAACAAATTCCCTCCAAGAACGATTTTTAATGGAGGAATCGGTGTCGAGATGAAAATAGAAAAATTAGGAGGGCATTATTCTGTCCTGGGTGTTGAAGAAAGTAGATCCTAGAATATTAGTATAACACGAGACCTGTATTGTGCAAAATAGAAACTGTATTGAGAAGAATAGTAATAGAAGGAGGAAATAAACTGATTATTCTGGCCGTTGGAGTATTATTTACAACAAGTCAGAAGCGGCAAGGAATCCGCCCACTATTTATGGTATGTAATCTATTTTTGAACAATTTTGTGATATATGTAAATTAGACCTACCTACGATTAAGGAAAAGAGAAATTCGCAAGCATCAGGCTAGGAAATGGTTTCAAGTTATGAAATTTGTCCTAATTTTACACAATTTAACTGTAGAACAACTATTACTTATAAATTCGAATTAGACTTGCCTGCTCTATGACAATATAATGTCAGTTATCTTCTATTTGATAATGGTAGTTAAGAATAATATAAAATACTACCTTCAATTAATCAATAAAGACATTGTTACCTACAATTTTTCTATTACCATATATTATTCAAGTGTTAATTATAATCAGTTAAGTGCTTAGCCAGCTAGATTTGGTGGTGGTGGTTGGTGGGTGGCTCATTGGTAATATTTTGTGACTTTCTTGCTTTAGATAAACTTTATGACGAAGTATTATTTATTATTATTTTAAATACCTGCATTAGCAAGATTTAGTTTCTCGTTTAATTGTTTGATTTTACTAGCCATTTAATGAGGAATATTAAATCACATCCCTCAATATATAATATAATAATAATTACTCAATTTTGGAGACCAATCTTATAGGTTACAATGCTTATTCATCACAAAGGGATTTAATCATGGTTAATAATGTTATATAATATAATTATTAATACAAGCCATATTTAGAAATATATAATTAAATGGCCTTTTAACGGAGTTTTGTGTACTTGTGTAGTTACCCGCTTAATTATGATTATTCTCACAAAGTTGTGTGCTGCTAGTGAACTGTGGTTATGTGTGCCACGATTATTAATGCAGTTATGTGTGCTGCTGGAAAACTGTGGTTATGTGTGCCACGATTATTAATGCAGTTATGTGTGCTGCTGGTAAACTGTGGTTATGTGTGCCACGTTGATTAATGCAGTTATGTGTGCTGCTGGTAAACTGTGGTTATGTGTGCCACGATTATTAATGCAGTTATGTGTGCTGCTGGTAAACTGTGGTTATGTGTGCCACGATTATTAATGCAGTTATGTGTGCTGCTGGTAAACTGTGGTTATGTGTGCCACGTTGATTAATGCAGTTATGTGTGCTGCTGGTAAACTGTGGTTATGTGTGCCACGATTACTAATGCAGTTATGTGTGCTGCTGGTAAACTGTGGTTATGTGTGCCACGATTATTAATGCAGTTATGTGTGCTGCTGGTAAACTGTGGTTATGTGTGCCACGATTATTAATGCAGTTATGTGTGCTGCTGGTAAACTGTGGTTATGTGTGCCACGTGGATTAATGCAGTTATGTGTGCTGCTGGTAAACTGTGGTTATGTGTGCCACGATTATTAATGCAGTTATGTGTGCTGCTGGTAAACTGTGGTTATGTGTGCCACGATTATTAATGCAGTTATGTGTGCTGCTGGTAAACTGTGGTTATGTGTGCCACGTTGATTAATGCAGTTATGTGTGCTGCTGGTAAACTGTGGTTATGTGTGCCACGATTATTAATGCAGTTATGTGTGCTGCTGGTAAACTGTGGTTATGTGTGCCACGTTGATTAATGCAGTTATGTGTGCTGCTGGTAAACTGTGGTTATGTGTGCCACGATTATTAATGCAGTTATGTGTGCTGCTGGTAAACTGTGGTTATGTGTGCCACGATTATTAATGCAGTTATGTGTGCTGCTGGTAACCTGTGGTTATGTGTGTCACGATTATTAATGCAGTTATGTGTGCTGCTGGTAAACTGTGGTTATGTGTGCCACGTTGATTAATGCAGTTATGTGTGCTTCTGGTAAACTGTGGTTATGTGTGCCACGATTATTAATGCAGTTATGTGTGCTGCTGGTAAACTGTGGTTATGTGTGCCACGATTATTAATGCAGTTATGTGTGCTGCTGGTAAACTGTGGTTATGTGTGCCACGTTGATTAATGCAGTTATGTGTGCTGCTGGTAAACTGTGGTTATGTGTGCCACGATTATTAATGCAGTTATGTGTGCTGCTGGTAAACTGTGGTTATGTGTGCCACAATTATTAATGCAGTTATGTGTGCTGCTGGTAAACTGTGGTTATGTGTGCCACGATTATTAATGCAGTTATGTGTGCTGCTGGTAAACTGTGGTTATGTGTGCCACGATTATTATTGCAGTTATGTGTGCTGCTGGTAAACTGTGGTTATGTGTGCCACGATTATTATTGCAGTTATGTGTGCTGCTGGTAAACTGTAGTTATGTTAGCAACGATTATTGATACTGTTAGGTAGGCAGCAACTGACGTAGTGTGTTGTGTCAAACGGATATCTTAATTATACAGAGAGGAATTTTTAGGTTTTTTTTTATATCAAAACACAAAACCTCTATATTGATTAAATTTTAAAGCACAGAAAAATAAAAGAACCCTGTTTCCTGACAATAAATTACGTTTATATGCTTATTTATCAAATATTATTATAAAAAATATATATATATATAAAAAATACTCTTCATGTCAAAGAGTTAGAATAAATTGGTTATTTAAATTAGGTAACATTTAATTAGGACATATAAATATTTCGTGTTCCGCTTAACTAATATTGGTTTTGTTTTTTTTGGTTAAACGAGATCATGGAGGGAACCGGTCATGCGCCAATGCACCGCGGGGCGAAACACATAAGAAGGCAAACTACATCACCGCCAGAGAGGCGTGCTCGCGTGGCACGTAAACGCTCCACGCAAGTGCAGTGGGTCATCGTTGAGATCCAGCCAAGGCTCCTCACTAAGGCTCCTGGACCCTGTGAGGCGCCGGGCCCATCGCCACCTACCGTAAGCTGCATTTAACTTTACAAAAGACGAGAATCGTAGATGATGCCACTACCACTGCGTTGGCATGTAAGCGCAGCTGCAGCACAAAGGATCCCATACGGAACCCAGCGAACACGATGCTCACATTTCTGATAACATTAATAAAATATATATAAGTTCTTGTTCGATACCACTTGTGATAATAAAATTTTGATCTTTGACTAACAAAAAAATGAAATGAAGGGAAAATAATATTAAATCTCTTTGCACATTATTTATTAGTAAAACGAGGCCTTTGAACTATAAAATTGTAATAAAAGTATATTTTCTTTAGGAACACTAATTTATATGTTCCTATTTAGTTATATTTCAATAGTTTTCTCGGATAATAACATTTTAGAGAATTATGTTAATTAGGAGGTATTTGAATAAATAAATAGAACCAAAACCAATTTCAATTATTTTTTTAAATTTAAATTATTTCTTTTTGCAATGACTCTACCACTGTTTCGGAAATGCAGACCTTTTTGAGAAGACAAACGGCAAAAAATTGAACAAATGCTCTTTTAGACATGTTTTTTACAATATTACATAATAATAACAAATATAAATAATAAAACTCTCAAATAAAAATTGTAACCCAAGAACAACCGTTACTCTTTTTCTTTTATATGAATATTTTAATATACGTATTACAAACATGGATGCAAAATAATATTACAAATACTAAAAATAAGAATAGGGAATAACATTACAAAATATACTTAGCTTTTGCACAACACTGATAAACACTAGTTGTTTCACCGATAGAAAAATATACGGAACTGGGCGCTAAAAGTAACTCTTTTATAATTAATAAAAGAAGCGAAAATGGCCACTGTCTGAAATCTACCCACATTTGAGTTAACATCTACAATTTGTATCTTCATTATGTTCCTCTATAAATCAATATTAATCTTATATTTATAATCTTAGTTTCACATAAATCATAAATTGTTTCACGACTTCAACATTAACCGACAGTGGTGTTATCACGTAGTATTCTTAATTTTTATTTACGCTAAAGTGCTTTAATTGTATCGTTACATTTCTTAAATAATATATTAAGAATGTTTTAATAACAATAACAACGAAACCAATAAGCAATAGGCATAATGATAAAAATTGCTAACAGTAACTAAGTTTCATTACAGATATGCTGCAATTTGTTAAAAATAGTCTAAGTAAAAAAAAAAATTCTATAATAATTTATTACTGTAAAACACAATTAAACGTAATTAATTTATTTGTAATTCATTAATGATGTTAAAACAATTTAAAATACAGATAAATTACAAAAAGTGGCTAACGTTCATTAGAGAAATGTTGCTAGTGTTCAATAATTGTCTAATTAAAATATTCTATAACTATTTAATACTGTAAAACACAAGTAAACGTTATTAATTATTTGTAATTTATTAATGATGTTAAAACAATTTTTAAATAGAGATAAATTAGTAACAGTGGTAATTTCGATTACGGATATGTCGAAATTCATCAAAAGTAATCTAATAGACTAATGTAAACTTGACAATGAAACATACACATAAGAATACTAGTCTTTATCTTTACTCATTTATTTTAAATAATTTGCCATAATAAAAATAATCTATCACAAGCATTAAATTGTAAGGAACCTGAGGATTTATTAGTTTCCCTAAATTCTCAGCGACTAAATAATGATATGAGTACATTTGTTAAAGGCGTAATGAAGGAATCCAATTTAGTCATTCAGCTAATAATAATGATACTTACTACTTTAATTGCCGCACTAGAGGTCATTCTTATCAGAAATGTCCTGTACCTCTAATAAAGTGCCAAAAGTGTTTAAAAATTGGTCATGATTCTATCACATGTGAACTTAGTGTTTTACCTCATCCCCGCCAGGTTACCGAATTTAAAGCGAACCAAGAAACTTTAAATACTCTTGTGATAAGTACTAAACAATAGGTACTATAAAAATGCCACTGAAAACGTTAACAACTGCCTTGCTTTTATTAATTTTGGTAGTGAGTGTACGTTGCTTCATGAATCAATAGCTTAATTTAATTAATGAGCTAACTGTAATAAAAGGTTTTGATAATTATTCGGTATTTCCTTTGGACAAAAGCCGTCATTTTACTATATTCGTGATCAAAAATAATACACATCGACTCATTAGGCTGTAACTCTTAAGTTGACCAGTGTAGATGTTGAGTCTTCTTAGTATATATATTTCTTTTGTATAGATAATATCATATTTTAATTGTCTTCTATGTAATATTTGTGCATAAAATTGAATTTGCAATTATCGAAAACCTGGAAATGAAATAAAAGATATAAAAAGGAATTTAATTATAATTTGTTTATAGTAAAAAAAAATTGTTTTGTAGTTCCACGTGATACCCAGTTTCAATTATGTACTATGATGACTAATCATTAAAAAAAAATCAAGGAGTATATTGGTTTTTTAAATTACGCAGATTTAAAATAAATATATGTTTGATTATGTATTCAGTGTGCATACTATAAACATTCTAGTGCTAAGCGGAATAACTGGAACTAACTATTATAATAAGGGTTATAGTACAAAATTACTTTCTAAGTTCATAGATCCTTATGGAATCAATCAAGTTATAGATACATATAAAATATTTATATTCTGGATATTAAAACATTTATATTCAATATTTCTGGATTTTATAGGAAAAGAAATAAACCGTTTCAGATTATTATTGCAGCAAAATTATTGAAGCCCTGAGATTAGACAAAACTGAAATTAAATTAATCAACCAAATGTCATGATTCTGAACAATTCAATTAGTACTTTATTATATGTTATTACAGTTATTTTGTTTCACAAGATAATACTTAGTATAACAATAGATAATAACTTACCCTACTACTCTGTAACAATAATTTAATAATAATAAATAGGTAGGATTTAAATGAATAGCATTTAGCGAAAAAAAGATTTTTTGATATCATATAACAATTTTATAGATTATTAGTTTATTTTAATTGTTATAAGAAGTGTATAGTATAGTAATATATTTGGTATAAGAACAGATAATATGTGAATTGTTATTTTTACTTGCTGTAATTTATTATTGAGGAATTAATTTATAATAACTGTAAATAAATAAGATTCAAGTAATAGTTATCAGCTTAGAACATTGTATGTTTCACATTATCGAAGTTATTACGTTTCACAGTTAATTATATAATTATACCTATTTTTGTGCACCGGGAGGTTGCACAAAGGCGGATGGCCGAATGTCATGATTTTTTAAAAAAGTACTCGAAGTTTTTACTCTATGGCATGGTAGTTTATGAAAATAGTTAATCTGTGAAAACATAATGACTGGTCGCGTGTGATTGGTTATGGTGGATCACACCACTTATTGTTAAACCAATGGTAACAAATTCCCTCCAAGAACGATTTTTAATGGAGGAATCGGTGTCGAGATGAAAATAGAAAAATTAGGAGGGCATTATTCTGTCCTGGGTGTTGAAGAAAGTAGATCCTAGAATATTAGTATAACACGAGACCTGTATTGTGCAAAATAGAAACTGTATTGAGAAGAATAGTAATAGAAGGAGGAAATAAACTGATTATTCTGGCCGTTGGAGTATTATTTACAACACACCTGATGTTAAGTGATGATGCAATCTAAGATGGAAACGGGCTAACTTGTTAGGAGTAGGAAGAAAATCCACACCCCTATCGGTTTCTACACGACATCGTACCGGAACGCTAAATCGCTTGGCGAAACCAGCCACGGCGAAAGCCTCCCACCAGCCAAACCAAGACAAATTAAGAAAAATCTCAATCTGCCCCGCCGGGAATCGAACCCAGGACCTCCGCCTTATAAATCCACCGCGCATACCACTGCGCCATAGAGGTCGTCAAATGAAATAAAAGTTACAGAAAAATACCCCAATACCGACAATAAATACGTTATACATTTTCGAAAAAATATTTTATAAATACCTTGTCCTGACAATTGTAATGCAAAGTTAAATTAATAAAAAATCAATCCGATTTCAAACGATGGAGTAAATCTAACTTAATCAAGTTCAACTACATTTACCTACACATCAATGTAGGTAAATGTTGTTGATATAAATAAAAGTATTACATAAAATCGGTCAGATTAACCTTGGCAGAGAAATTGGACTTTTACGATGCCATAAAGAGAGGCTAATCAAACAAATAAGATCTATATTCTTCCCCGGCTGGGCTTTATTTAGAAACGCTGATGTAATATGCTATATCGAAACAAAACAGTTACGATATTTGAAGAAATTTTTGAAAACATGAACGATAAAAAGCTCAGTGAATTAGCGAAGGACCTCTAAATATATATATGTACCCGTGTTGTGCTTCTAGTATAATACTAGCCAAGAAAGCTCTTGAAAAACGCAAGCTCGCAGGCTATCACAGTGTTAAAGCATTGAAGAAGAAAGAAAAAACAAACGATTTGTAACATTATATTTCTATTGTAGTAAATAATACTGTGAGATGGTAATAAAAATATATGTACATCTGGCTGAACTTGTTGTGGGCTCCTTTCCTTTTCAGACCAGTTCATACTTTGAAGTTTATGACTTTAATTAAGTCCCGTTTCCTGTCCTGTACAATAATATGTTAAATATTTTGCATTCGAATGTTTTCGTAACATAAAATTATAAGATTCAATCATTGACATATTAATACTATGGACTTAAAGAAAGCTAAAACGCTAAAAATAATTCTAATCACATTCAGTCTCATATTAACTGACTGACAGAATACCTCCTTGGTTTACAAAGCACCACGAGCCACCGTGTGAGGGTCTTCCAACGCTGCACTTTCTGACGCGGGGTCGCGTTCTTGTACTTTGGGACATCAGTGTACGAGTACATCGGAATTTTGAACTATGTACCACGCCCATTGCCGCTACAACTTCAATTTAGTCTAATCTAATATATAATCTAGTCAAATAAAATAACTAGCCATCCAGTTTTTAACACTTTATTCATCTTAATTTAACACACCTATTTTATAATATTAATAATTATTAAAAAGAACCAAACTGACCCGTGACCCATTTCCGCCCTCATACCATTCGGGTCAATAGAATCGTGCGGATACATTTTGAACCCTAAATTCAAGTGCATTGAGTACACATTTGACAGTGTTTAGAGACACTTAAATAGAATCCGGAGACATTTTGCTATGCAAGTTATTGATTGTTTGCACGTGGCGGCTTAGAGTTCGCTAAACTATTTTTGCGGTTAAATATCGATATTATAGAGTCATAGAAGTTAAATAATAGAGTGTATATTATCCATCATCATCATCTATCATCATCATTAGGTTATTAACGGCTCGACCCAGAGTAAGAGCTCTTTTTTAAATTCAAACTCGAAAGAAGAATGCCAGATCCTAACCCAGAAAGAACACAAATTGTAAATATACTAAAAATATCCTATTATTATATAAATGTTTTACAATAAGCCATTTTTACTGTTGGGCATCGAAATAAAATTCTATTAAAAATAGATAATTAAACTATTTCCTTTTAATTTACACTCTTTACGCATTTTTAAATCTTCATTGTTGCACAGGGTTCTAGCCTCTTAAATCGTTTTTATTATATTTTCATCAAAAGTGGGCTCTAAAAGGCTAGTATCGAGAGTCGTTAAGCTTATTTAAAAATGTCTGTGTGATAACTATGCGGAACAACAATACGGAAATGAACGATGACCAACGTCAGGCTCGTGTCGAATTCTTTTTTTTTACGAAATTACGAACTCTAGAGTAAAAGTTTAAATGTAATTTATATTAAATAGTAAAAGAAATGGAATTAAATGATGCATAATACATTGTTGTACAATGTTTTTATTAGTGGGTTAAAGTCCTATACATTGTCTGACATTCTCCTTTTGACGGCCTGCGTGGCGCAGTGCTATGTGCAGTGGATTTATGAGACGGAGTTCCTTCTTTTTTCTTTTTTTCGCTGGGAAATGCATGTACGCATCCCGGGCGTAGACCGCGCAGCAAAACTGTCCCTGCGCAGGAAGTATATGGGACTCACTGGCTGAGCAGCCAGAATACCCACTAAAACCCAGCGGAGCCGCCTGCGTCCTTCTTGTGATGTCAAAGGATCACGGAAGCAGACACTTTGACGTCCCGACGTGCTCATCGGTGCACTCAGTGGTGACTACAGGGATGATATATATCGGCGTCTCCTACTACCCGTTCTTCTTTTGCGGAGCGGGCAACATGAGCATCGGCCGCCTGCTTTCCTTCTGCCGTTCCGAGGCCTCTGTCGAGCATGTACCTGACAATACTATGGGACGGAGATCCTGGGTTCGATTCCCGGTCGGGTCGATCAAATTTTCTAAATTGGTTCAGGTCTGGCTTCAGCCGTGGCTAGATAATTCTAATTAACATATACCCTAAAAATCTACAATACCTACCTATTAGTGTTCAGCAAAATGAATAGCAGTGAAATAGAATAGAATAGAACAATTATTACTTAGCCACATTTTAAGCATCAGCTAGTACGAGTATAACGACCCGTGTGACCTAGAAACTGAACAGCTCTCTGAGGGTAAGTCACTATTTGTGTCGCAGTGCATAATGGTTGACATTTCTACATAATAACAATAGCATCCACTCCACAACTATACGCACCACTAATGTACCGTGAACACAGTGCAAGGGAAACCAACTAGTTTCCTGAGACCGTACCTATAATTCAATGATAAATTAAATGTAAAAAATTTAAAAACAAAAACTAAATATAAAAAGATAAATTAAATATAAAAACAAAAACCCAACTGCTAGGATGTAATGAACTGAAAAGAGAAAAACAAGGATCACTATATCTATATAAAATTGTAAATACTTTATGGTGCTGCAGAAGGCTACAAACAATACTTTGCTACCTGCGGGCAAAGCACTACCAAAACTATTTTTGTACGATAGGAAAAAAAGATACACATCCGTCTTTTATTTTCCATTACCAGTCGCCATTTTGGAATTTATATAGCCTTTGTCACTATTACAGTTATAGCAAGTTCAACGACACCTCAAATTATAAAAAAATTCATCCAGCCGTTTAGGCTGTAGGGCGTGCCATAGACATACATACAAACATACGCTCGAAAAACATTACTCTCCTGACACAGTCGAGTAAAAATGCAACTTCTAATAAGGAGTTTATCTACTGTGATGTCGTACAATTTCAATAATGAAATTTAAAAAATCTTATTACGACATGGATTCACAACATGCATTTTCCTAAATAATTAAACAGCTCGACGTGCAATAACTGTTTTATGAAATAACTTTTTTCAACATATAGCCGACGTATTTTAAACTGAGTCGTCGGGTCGGTCGGTTGTAGGGATAAATAATGTTGCTTTACAACTTATCGAGGATTTACAGTCAATCGTATCCAAAAGTCACTAACACGCGTTTTAATTTCGTTAAAACAATAACAAAAATCTCCATAGAGCGTTTAATTAATTATATACTGTCAGTGACATTGATTGCCCGACGACTCAGTTTTAAATGCGTCGACTAAAGAGCCTAATTTTTCCTCATTTGTCCATAAATAAATTATGCTACGCTCTAACAGACCTACCTATATTGAGTTCTATTATAACCTCAATGACTATTTATATTACGCCTGCAAGTTTTACCTACCTACTTGTTTTTGATCATCTGATATAATTGCTATTAAAATTTACTAGATATTTATCACCTTTGATTGTGTCGATTCATAAATAAATACATCGAACGAACATCTGGCCTACATTTCGTCGATCGTCTCACCTTCAGTTCGACTGTTAGTCCCATAATATGCCAAAATGTCATTGAAAAATACCGATTTCTGTTGCATCCGCTTTGCAAGCATTGTACATTGGCTTCAAAACTGGCATTTTATTTTCAAGAATCGACATACTGATTGTAGAATTTCTATTTTAATTGTCGGTTATAAGAAATACTTTTTAGGCAAACGTCATATTGACAAGCTCTGTTGGCATATTCTTAAGCCATAAATAAGTTTTAAGCCATTGTATAGCTTTTATCGCGGGCCTTGAGCGTGGAGACCGAATTCAGAAATTCCGTAACGAAAAAACCTAACACCCGCTGGATATCAAAAACAAAATATAAAAAGCATAATTTCGTCTAAACGGTTACTTTTTAGTTTTTCCATTTATACGTCGAATAATAATATATTTACACGTCGAAAGGTAAACATAAGTTGATAAAAAATGCTATGCAATAGCTCGGCAGTCTCCGAGTGCCACACGTCTTTTTTATTGAAAAACTTGCTGAAAATCAAATCAGAGGCGTCTAACATAAAAAAAAAAACCGTTAAGAATGTAAATTTGAGTTCGGTTAGCATTTTAATCACGTCCGAGGAAACTTTCCGATGCCGTTTAGTTAACGACCGAACTTTCAGTCTTAGGCGATCTTTATAATATGAATAGAACTTTGTTCCGTCTTCTTAGTTATATTGCACTGAGGCTGGGTTTCATGGAAGAAAGAACTTAAATGTTAAAATTATCTTTATAAGTATTTTTTTATTAGTATTTTGATAATTTCTTACGAGAGTAGAACTTGCTTTGTTACATAACAATGTATGTCGCCAGTCTGTCTGGCTTCCCTTTTACTCACGCTTACGACAGCGGTAGGCAGGCTGCTCCTCCTACTTTCTCACTTTAACCGACTGTGCTAGCCATATATCACTTCTGTCGGGCGTCGGCTGGACGCACACGTTTTTTCTAATCTAAATAACATCTAACATGTGGGACCAGAGTGTTTACTAAGACATAATAGTACTTTTATTACGTTACTAAGACTAGTATGACTGTGCAATGGTGAGCAACCTGTTAGACCAGTGGTTAAGTTATGTGGCTTCAGATCGCGAGGTTCTGGTTCGAGTTCGAGAGAGGACTATGAAATATTGTGTTTTTTAAAAAGTAAATTGTTTTCACTTACGATTTGGAAAGTTGATGGTGACGTAAAACACACATCTGAAAGTATATTTTTACCCTAAGCCCGCTAAAACACATTAAAGCAGGGTAGATGGTCTATATCTCATATCCTATACTAAATATAGACGTGAATATAGACTAATAGCGATGAACTTATTATGTCTGTAATACTAATATTAGACTTGTTATAAATTATAATTTTTAATTATATATTTTTATTTACCTAAAAATAAGAAACTACACGTCACCATGTAAACTCTAACAAAATGTTAGGTTACACGAATAAAGAAACAACGTCCGAACAAAAAGTCAAAGAAGTTTGCGCGAGGCGAATGTTCTCTCACCATCGCAACTATAGCCTGAACCGCGCCTCATAATAAAGAACGCTGAAATGTTAGTGATTTTTTTTACACACAAAAAAAATTTTAACAAAAAATAAAAACGCCTTCAAAACGCACTAAAAAGTAAAAAATAACTACGTCATTTACTTACTTTAATTTACTTAATCACATCTATGAAGTCGGTGCCATCCAAGTTTAGGTAAAGACTTTAAAGTAGAAAGCTCAGGTGGCACCGACTTCATATATGTGATTAAGTAAATTAAAGTAAGTAAATGACGTAGTTATTTTTTACTTTTTAGTGCGTTTTGAAGGCGTTTTTATTTTTTGTTAAAATTTTTTTATTTCATACTTTTTAGTGCTTTATCAACAACAAACATACTAATAAACCTACTCGAACTAAACCATAAGTATCAATATTCACTAGCTACTTATAACATTCCGACGTCCCTGCAAAAGTGCATATAAAGTTTGAAGAGTTTCCTCGAGTTTTCGTAGATTTCATCATTGGATCATGACATAGTAAACTTTAAACTAACTGGAAACTATAACCTTTCAAACTTCTCATTGAGACATTAATTAATCGAGCCCAATCACAAAGTAGCTACTGTAAACCGTAAAGAGCTCCCTCAGCTGCCCTTCTTCTTCATCGCTAGACCTTCAATGATAGTCACAGCCCATCTAAATATAAAGTTCTCATTGAGACAAATTAATCGAGCCCAAACACAAGGTAGCTACTGTAAACAGTTAAAGAGCTGCCTCAGCTGTCCCTCATCTTCATCGCCAGACCCTTAATGACAGTCACAGCCCATCTAAATGTAAAGTTCTCATTGAGACAAATTAATCGAGCCCAAACACAAGGTAGCTACTGTAAACCGTTAAAGAGCTCCCTCAGCTGTCCCTCATCTTCATCGCCAGACCCTTAATGACAGTCACAGCTCATCTAAATGTAAAGTTCTCATTGAGACAAATTAATCGAGCCCAAACACAAGGTAGCTACTGTAAAACGTTACGGAGCTCCCTTAACTGTACGTCGTCTTCATCACCAGACCTTCAATGACAGTCACAGCCCATCTAAATGTAAAGTTCTCATTGAGGCAAATTAATCGAGCCCAAACACAAGGTAGCTACTGTAAAACGTTATGGAGTTCTCTTATATATAGATCGGCTCCATCATCAGATCGACTCCAGACCTTCATCAAATTGTAGTGCTTTTAAATACTTACCGGAAAAATTAACAAACGTACTTGTTGTCCCTACAATTTTTGAAAGTTCCCCTCGTTTTCTTCAGGATCCCATCATCAGATCCTGGTTTCCTTATCATGGTACCACCACCGGACTATCTTCTTTTCAACAAAAAAAGAATGATCAAAATCGGTTCATAAACGACGAAGTTATGCGCGAACACACATAAAAAAAAAAAATAAAAAAAAAAAATATATATATACGGTCGAATTGAGAAACGCCTTTTTTTTTGAAGTCGTTTAAAAAACACTTTACAGTTTACAATAAAATGGCTACGTTTCACATGTGTGCGCGGCTCGTAACCATGGACGCCTATCAGACGGAAAGTGACAACAGTGCTGTGTAAATTGGCTGAAATATGACAATAATTTTTGGAAGTATCAGAAAAATGCCTCTTGAGAGCTTCGATCCGTAATGGCTATTTACCTCTTTGAGGGACAAAACAAATGCTTGTACCTACTGCTCCGTTGGTCTCGTATGATAATTATGAAAATAATATTTTAAGTAAATATTCTTAGGCCGAAGTTGATAAGTTGGAGCGTTAACTGTCTGTCTTACACATTATCATCAACTGTTAATGGGAAATAATTATTATAAATCTGTAGAACAATAAACAAATAACAGTAAATTTCGGTAGTATTGGCGACTGATTCCAGATGAGGACCGCTGGGCGATGGATATGGGGATAGTCACCAGGGATGCGATTTATTTGAAATACTTCTATTTCAAATGCAAATACAAAATGCAAAATACCTATTTTGTATTTAAATGCTTTTTTGTAAAAAGCATTTTGTATTTTATTTGAAATACCTTTCAAAATGCAAAATAATCTGTGATTAAATTTAACCAACTTTACCAGCTAAACTAAATGAAATGAATGAATAACGCTTGTATTGCCGAATTTGACCGATAGAGACGCTTGCAAAAAAAAATAATAATAATAAAATAATAACTAGATACATAATAACCGAAATAAATGGCCACACAATTCATAAAATGGTGCTATGGCTATTTTTTCGTTAGTTTAGTTTTTACATTATTTTAAGTAAATAACAACAGAATTTATTAATATGCATACTGATAAATATGACTAAAATGTCACGCGTAAGATGCCATCTGGCTCAGCATTGTATCTCTATTCTATTTCTTATGATAAATACCTAAAATAATTTAAAATATCATACGATTTGGTCAAAACGTATTTTATTTTAAAAAAGTATTTTGAAAATAGCTATTTTGCATTTATAATTTGAAATACAAAACGCAAAACTATTTGGTATTTTGCATTTAAAATAGTAAATATAAAAAGTATTTTGCATTTTGTATTTAAATGCTTTAACCATTTTGTACATCTCTGATAGTCACCGTCGCGCAGTAGAGAACAATCCTAGAGTCGGATGACGCGTTGTACGAGTACGTCGAACCTTTAATGAGATAAGGATCTATAATTTTTTTTTATCGACTACAAGTTGGCCCTTGACTGCTATCACACCTGATGTTATCTAAGTGATGATGCAGTCTAAGATGAAAGCGGGCTAACTTGTTAGGAGTGGGACGAAAATCCACACCCCTTTCGGTTTCTACACGACATCGTACCGGAACGCTAAATCGCTTGGCGATACGTCTTTGTCGGTAGGGTGGTAACTAGCCACGGCGAAAGCCTCCCACCAGCCAGACTAAGACAAATTAAGAAAAACCTCAATCTGCCCCGCCGGGAATCGAACCCGGGACCTCCGTCTTATAAATCCACCGCGCATACCACTGCGCCACGGAGGTCGTCAAATCGTCAAATCCTAGAGGCTACGAGTTGTGTAGTAGTAGTGTTCTGTAGGAGATCGACATATTTAACCTGCATTAATAACAAGCGGGTACGTAGTAAAAGTTTACGATGGTATAATGATATATGTAAGAATAGTTTACCTTTTTTTTTGGAAGTTTACTAAATTTTATTTATTGGTGCTATTGTAAGGTTGATTTTCTCATGGACGATATTGCGGACTTGCACTAGTACGTCAACATACCTAATGTAATGGTTCACAGTTTACACACGGACATAGTCGCGGGTGTCCGTTTGTTGATATGATATATGTTGATTGTTGATATATGTTGGATTCGGTATGAGAGGCGATCCTAGCTCCGTATAGTTTACGGCATACGGCCACAAATCTTCGCAGCCGTTTAATGCGCTGATTTATATACGTCAATCAAACTGCACTTTTATTTAAGTACTCACGGCGTTTCGTTACCCGACTTCACATGAAAATATATTTTAAATGTGGAAACCATAAAGGAGTAAAGTAAGCAATTAGTGTCATCTTCATTAACAACATCATTATCAGCTTATTTTAACGACCCACTAGAAGAGTGTAGGAGATGGAATATGGAACTTAGACCTGCCATGCCGCTTTAATCATAGGGGGTTGTTTAAGAGGAAGGGGAGGGCAAGGTGGTCTGGGGATATTAATGATATTTTTCGAGGTCGACAGCTTATCGTGCTTTATCACATCCAGGCTGATAATTAAAAAAAAATTAAAGCTTAATTTTTTATAGTAAGATCTAGGAGTCGTATTCAGGAACCTGTGATCCGAAAGCACATATCGTAACCGCTTGACCAACGACGTAGCTTATAATTATCAAACTATATTAATATTCCAAAAATACTTCTACTAAATAATAAACTTCGAAATTTTTATCATAAGTATAAGTTTACGTCGTAATCTCTTTCAATCTATAGCATCGTGTTAGATGCAAAGAAACAGCGAGAGATATAGGAGAGTTCTACTGCAGACAATCTCTTATTGAGATTAGCCATTTACGTAAGTACAACAGTGTACAAAAACAAACATGCAAGCACACTTAAACACCTATTGTATCATTCCATAGCATATAAATGCATATTCCAATTTGAAAGCTATTAATGTAATTGCTTCTATCGCGAGTCATTCCTTCCCCCTCCTACCCTCTCCCACCCTTCATCGCTGGAACAATAAATAAACCATCAGTCGGTCTGTCCGTGCTAACTAATGATTCCTGAAAGTGATGTTTGTATGTATACCTAAGTGTTTGAAGGTGAGTAATGTTTTGTTTTACCGGCGTGAGTACACACTGAGTCAGTTGTTAATACAGGGTACCTAGGTATCAATATTTTAGTATATACTTATTTTAATATAGAAACTTGTTTTCAACCCCACATAAAAAGATAATATTTTTACCTGACTACAGTTAATATGAACCAATTTATGTCCAGTTAGTCACGGTGGTATTGATAATGAGATCCTAGATTCATGTCCTGTAGGCTATGATTCAATAATGACGGTAGGCATTGTTTTGGCTACATAGTGAAGACGTCGCTATAGCGGCAAAATCGGAAATATAGGTCTCTCTTCCACCCCAACGCTCGAAAGAGCGAGCAATATATTGGATTGCGCGCTTTTGGATAACGCTTCAACCGTATCATAAATTGATAGGATGCGTTTTACCTCTTTAGACGAAATGTCTTTGGTCACATCATAGTCCTACTGGTTCTGGCTATCGAATAAATACTTTCCTTTCTTTTTAAGTTCAAAGAGTTTCCCTTTCTTCTGAGGAATGTTCTGAGAAATCTAAACCCAGAGATGAGGTTTTTCTTAATAATAGGAGTTAAAGAATGAAATTGCCGTTTTATTCTAATAGGTACTTCGAATTCACATAGAACCTTCATGGTTTAAGATTTTAAAGTGAAATTTTTTTCATACGGTACCTGTGTAGTTCTTCTTTTAAAAAATGTGCAACATTCGATTATCAACTTTCAGTCGTTTTTTTTTATTTAGCTTAGACAATAAAGATGGATACTTCGAAAATTCGTATGATTTTTGAATACGAGTTTCGACGCGGAATTAACGCGGCAGAAACGGCTCGCAATATTAATGTTGCCTTTGGAGAGGGGACTGCTAATGAACGCACTGTGCGATTTTGGTTTAAACGCTTTCGTGATGGAAATTTCCGATTTGAAGAACGAACCACGTGGAAGACCGCCCACACAGGTGAATAACAATGATTTGAAAGAGATGGTGGAAGCCGATCCGAGGCAAAGTACCCAGGAATTAGCGGCATGGTTTAACGTTACTTTACCAACAATCCTAATTTGCGTCAAATCAATAAAATAAAAAATATGAAAAATGGGTGCCACTACCCTTTTTTTTTTCGTGATTTGGATAATTTTCTACGTGATAAAAAGTTTTCTTCTCAGGAGGCAGTGCAAAATGCTTTCACACAGTTTAAATGAGCTTCCTATTAGATGGCAGCAATGTATAGATAATAATGGTAATTATTTTGATTAAATAAATATGTTAAATTTAAAAAAACGAATTTTTATTTTTCAGTGAAAATCGGCAATTTCATACTTTATTCCCTGATATGTGACAGTTGCCTCATGCGAGTCATGCCTCGGAGTGTATGTTAGGCCGTCTGCCCGGTCATTACGAAAGCGACCAGCTATATTGGCCCCGCGATCCGATTAAAAAACAACTGCAGAAACGATCCATCATAACACATTCTCGTAAAATCCATTTTCTAAATCGCTGAACGAAAATTTGACATAAAATCCTGCGATTAGTTGCTAGGCGAGCCGGGGTGATCGTTAAAATTAATGTACCGGCGTTTAGCGCCGTATGCTGTAAAATATCAATGAATTTTAATTGGGATACCATTAGACATGCTTCGGTTGGTAACGTTTACTAGGCTATAATGTTGCGAACTAAACCTAACTAGGAATTAACGTGCCGTATTGTTGGTTGGTTGTACAAAAGGTGAAACTTCGAGTCCTGTCTGAAGTAGAAACACGCCGAACTGCGCAGGTACGAGTATCTCGGCGGCGCAGATAACTAAGTGTTTTGCACTATACGCCTCATGTTCAGTCAGACTCGACGACCTCCGTGTCGCAGTGGTATGCGCGGTGGATTTATAAGACGGAGGTCCTGGGTTTGATTCCCGGCGGGGCAGATTGAGATTTTTCTTAATTTGTCTTGGTCTGTCTGGTGGGAGGCTTTCGCCGTGGCTAGTTACCACTCTACCGACAAAGACGTATCGCCAAGCGATTTAGCGTTCCGGTACGATGTCGTGTAGAAACCGAAAGGGGTGTGGATCTTCGTCCCACTCCTAACAAGTTAGCCCGCTTCCATCTTAGACTGCGTCATCACTTAACATCAGGTGTGATAGCAGTCAAGGACCAACTTGTAGTCGATAAAAAAGAAACTCGACGATTGGTAGGTACTTTATTATTGAAATTGAAAGATAGCTAAACTCATTTGATTATTGTCAAATTATATAAGTCGTTAGTTAGTTGTAGCTCGCCAACCTGCATTGGAGCAGCGTGGTGGGTGTACGCTCCATATCCCCTCTCCTATCGAAGGGAGGTCTGGCTCTGTAGTGGGCCGTTATTAGGCTGATAAAGATGAAAATATAAGTTGTTTTTCAACAGTAAAAAAATTACAAAACGTTCCAGTGCGTCTGCTGCTGGGCTCGGAGTTCCAAACAACCGTTAGCCAGGTAAGGCTCTACAGTGAGGAACCTCCTCACGATACGCGCCATTTCAAGAATTACCGCCTTCAGTATCCCTCCTTTATACCTTGATCCGACAACTTAGTGACTTAAAAATTTGGTCTTAAAACTAACTAATTCCCTTAAAATAATTAACTTAAAATTTTGGTCGCAGCATTTTGCTTTTGACCATTGATTGAAACGACAATAGGAACACTAATCTTCAACTCGACATTTCACGTGGTGGCAATCTCGTGAGCAAGGCCCAAGTATGTTGATACTTTTTTCTTTTCGGCTTTCACTAGATTACAGCCATGTGGCATGTGCCTGTAACTACTATATAAGCGACACTGTAGGACGCGTCCCTTATACGCTCTTCGTTGCTATGCTCATCTATAGGCGATAGTTTTCCTATTTCATCCCCAGAAATTTGCGTGATCTGTCCACACTTTAATCAGAATTAAGTTCCTCTCGATTTGACACCCGTACAGTAAACACATGGAATGCTAAGAAGCGTGCAGCTTTTTTCCGGCTGAGTTTAGTCGGCTAAAATGAAAGAAATCAATACTTGTCTCATCTCGAAAATGAATTAAGATTAGACGGCAAAACTAAAGTTTATATGTAATTATTTCTAACCGTAACATATACAAGAATCGATCGTTTAAAGTTCTTACATTTAAGGTACCTTAGAGGATTTCTTCGTCGATACAATTTAGCAATATTTCTTGTCGGTAATAAATTCTCTGTGTTCACAGAAGGCGGTATTTGCATTTTATTGGCTGAACAAAACAAATGGCACTGTATAATGTGCTCGCTCATCATTTTAGATGTCGCAACGTCTGTTCCAATAATTCTGTTATGCGTAGCTCCACGTATTTTAAATTTTGTGGTGATTTTTCGTATGACAACGGTGAATCGCGAAAATAGCTTGACTTCTAAACGTAATTTAGTTAGTATACTAGCCACAAATGTTTTTTTCAGCCCGGAGTCGGGAAGTTGGTGATATTACAACCCCGTGCTCCGTCCCGGTCACTAGTATCCAATTCTGACAGTGATCGTTAATAAATGAAACATTATCACCCTAAGCCCGCCAAGCCGCATGGCAGCTTGCTGGGTCTACGTTCCATGTTCCCTCTCCTATAAGGAGGGATACCTAGCCCTGTAGTCGACCGTTATTAAGCTCATAATGATGATTAGCCACAATTAAAGGAAATTGTGGATGATACAAAAGCTTTTCGCATACCTACCTACTGACCGCGATACTTCATTCCTAGGATGGCACCACATGATGACGATCATACAATTTTGCGAACCAAGTAGGTATTTTTAATAATAAATACTATGAACCAGTTTATATTTATGTAAATTTAACGTTTTTTAAACAGAAATTAAGAAAGTGTTGTTTTAACATGTTTTGAAATTTCGCTCCGAAATGGCCAAAATAAAATAAATTAGAGATAATATTTTGATTTTTGACAATACATGTTTCAGAAATTTTGTTTATTTTAATACAAATATATTAAATAATTTCACCAAAATTGTGCACTTACCGTCACTTTTGGTTTGTATTGTTTAATAAGACCTTCATAACTATGTTATTACAATATGGTTAACTATAGAAGACATATTGAGGTCAATAGGACGACCTCAAAAGATGTAAGTCACGAATCGCATTACTGGGAGCGCCTGTAATTTATCAATAGTAAGAGTTCAATCATAATAAGTGTGATGCGAAAATAAAATATGAGGCGCACACAATATTGTGAACGTACACTTTTCTATGCTCTAACTCTACAAATCAACTCTGTACTCTAACTATAATCTGACTCTACCCTCAACTTCTACACACTCATGTGTTCTATGCTCTTATATTAGTATCAACTTAACTTAGCAGGTTGGCGTGTGGGGCTGTAATCACTACATATTATAAAATTAAGTCCCCGCTGTCTCTGTCTTTTTTTTATCGACTACAAGTTGGCCCTTGACTGCTATCACACCTGATGTTAAGTGATGATGCAATCTAAGATGGAAACGGGCTGATTTGTTAGGAGTAGGATGAAATCCGATCCCTTTTCGGTATCTACACGACATCGCACTGGAAAGCTTAATCGCTAGGCGGCAGGTATTTTTCGTTGGGGTGAGAACTAGCCATGGTGAATGCCTCCCACCAGCCAGACTAAGAAAAATTAAGAAAATTCACAATGTGCCCCGCCAGGAATCGAACACAGGACCTCCGTATTATAAACCACCGCGCATACCACTGCGCCACTGTGTCTGTCTTTACGCTATAAACTCAAAGACTACTGAACGGATTTTCTTGCGGTTTTCATCAACAGACAGGAAGGATTTAGTTTATAATTTGTTAAGGCTTTGTAGAAATTGGCTCAGTTATGACGATAATTTATTGGAAGTATCGGTATCGGTATCGCCTAGGAGATTTAATTAAAAACGCTGCCTAATCCTTTTAAGTTATTACAAAACGATTAATGGATGGTAGGATGATTTGACTACAATAACATCTGCGATGACGTATATCTATCTGCCTTTAATATGTTTTAGATTATCTCGCTATTCTCATTCTTAGCTTAAAGCAAGGGGCAGGTGTTTATTTCCGACTTTTGGTGTTCTTGGAAGTGTGCAATACACTATTTTGCTTGCGGATGAAAACGCTTATAAATACGATAACTTTTGGTTTTCACTGACTCCTACTTTCCGGAAATATATCCGTACCTATTACTGACCATATCGATCTTCTTGGTCTTGATATCGCGGCCAATATCAACTTCGACCGTTCCATAGAAGCTAAAGCCAAAACTGCTGCAAAAAAGCTTGGTATCCTCAGTAGAGTGAAGCAGTACTTCACGCCACACCAATTGCTCACCTTATATAAAGCACAAGTCCGGTCGTGCATGGAGTACTGCAGTCACCTTTTTGATGGATCCGCGAAATATCAGCTGGCTGCTCTGGACGCTGTGGACCGCCGAGCCAGGAGACTTATTGGCTCTGATCAACTACTTGCAAATCTCCACAGCCTCGAGCATCGTCGGTTGGTTGCAAGTTTGTCAGTCTTTTACAGGATATATTTCGGTGAGTGCTCTCAGGAGCTATTCGACCTCGTACCTCCTTCACCTTTTTATCATCGCACTGCAAGACACCGGGTGGGATTTCACCCCTACGTCGTTGATATTCCCAGGACCCGTACAAAGCGTTTTGCGTCGTCATTCATCATACGCATAGCTAAGGTCTGGAATGCCCTACCGCAATCAGTATTTCCTTGTTCTTACAACTTGGGTATCTTTAAAACAAGAGTGAATAGGCATCTTCTAAGCAAGCGCGTTCGACCTTAGACCACATCTACACTTACCATCAGGTGAGATAGTGGTCAAGCGCGGAGTTATTTCTTATTAAAAAAAAAAGTTGTTTTTTTATTCAGCTTAGACAGTAAATATTATGACGGATACTTCGAAAATTCGTGTGATTTTTGAATACGAGTTTCGACGCGGAACTAACGCGGCAGAAACAGCTCGCAATATTAATGTTGCGTTTGGAGAGGGGACTGCTAATGAACGCACTGTGCGATTTTGGTTTAAACACTTTCGTGATGGAAACTTCGATTTGAAGAATGAACCACGTGGAAGACCGCCCACACAGGTGAATAACAATGATTTGAAAGATATGGAGGAAGCCGATCCGACCAACAATATTGACTCATTTGCGTCAAATGAATAAAATAAAAAAATATGAAAAATGGGTGCGTCATGATTTGACTGATCTGCAGAAAGAAACGCGTGTTGAACCTTGCGTTGCCTTGTTGAATCGATACAGAAATGAAGGAATATTGGATCAAATTGTGACATGTGATGAAAAATGGATTCTTTACGATAATCGTAAGCGAAAAATACAATGGCTGACCCCAGGTCAAACGCCGCAACAGTGTCCTAAAGCAAAGCTTACCAATAAAAAGGTAATGGTAACTGTTTGGTGGTTTTGGTCGTGGGCGTGGTGTTTTTCACTATAGCTTTCTCCGATCTGGTCAAGCAATAACGGCAGATGTCTGCTGCGCCGAACTCCAAACAATGATAGCGAAACTAGCAGTGAAACAGCCCTGACTTATGAATCGATCTTCACCATTATTGCTCCATGATAACGCGAGACCTCATACAGCACGAGAAACCGTTTTAACTCTACCGGAACTGCAATTAGAAACCATTTGTCACCCTCCATATTCGCCAGAACTTGCTCCAACGGACTACCATTTTTTTCGTGATTTGGACAATTTTCTACGTGATAAAAAGTTTTCTTCTCAGGAGGCAGTGCAAAATGCTTTCACACAGTTTGTCGAATCTAGATCATCACAGTTCTATCGCAAAGGCATAAATGAGCTTCCTATTAGATGGCAGCAATGTATAGATAATAATGGTAATTATTTTGATTAAAAAAAAAATGTTAAATTAAAAAAAAACGAACTTTAATTTTTCAGTACAAATCTGCAATTTCATACTTTAACCCCTGATATAACAAGAAGGAGGTAAACTAAATTTGGACGCCATAGGACAAATATAAAATATAGCCTATGACACTCACCGATAACGTAGCATTCTACTGGTAAAAGATTTTTTTAAAGTCGGATCAGTAGTTCCGCAAATTAGCCCCGAAAAATTACATTATTTACAACTTTACAAACTTTACCTCTTTATAATATTAGTATAGATATATATAAAGCGTGTGCATTCCGCCTGAATCAACTTTTATAACCTATATTAGAAATTATCTTATTCTTTTGTACAACAGGTAAATTAAATTTTATATAGGTACTTATTTTTCTGTTTATTACTGTGGCACGCGGTTGCAGTGGCTCTCATAACCTATGTCCTTAAATAGAGTAAATATATATAGTAATACACTAATTATCGCCCAGAGGTATATGGTTCTATTTTAAATTAGGTCCTTTCCCACAGCACATAGACAAAAGCTGGGGTTTCCGTAGTGATACGGGGATTCCAGTCTGCTAACATTGGTGTCTTCCCGATCACGCACAAAATTCTCCTATTACATCTAGTTAACATTATAACAGGGAAGATACCAGTTGTTACACCTTTTAGCAAAGGAGATGTAACAACGGCTTGCTATGCTGCTCCAATGCGGGTTGGTGGGGTCAGTGTAATCATCATCATTAACAGCCAGTGGACGTGCTGGTCATAGGCATTTTAGGGACTTTCAATCACAACGATCCTGTGCCGCCTGTGGCCAGCGGCTAATAAAGTAGGATTATTTACCGGTCACTATCAGATGTTGGTGATAATGGTCCACAACGATAGCTCAACGTGCTCTCCGATGTTGTATCTACGGTACAGGGGGGTGACACCGCCAACTTTCCGACTCCAAACTTTCTTTGTAAGAAGAATTTCTTCTAAGAATTCTTAAAAAAAAGAAAAACTAGATACTCTTTGGCCTAACCCAGGATTCGATCCCAGGATCTCGTAATTCAAACTCAAGACAAACCTCTGGACCAACGAAGCAGTACTGAGTCACAGGCATTAATCACATGAAGCCATTGAGTATTAATCATCAAGCGGTCGATCAACTAAACGACTTTTAAGCATGGCATGTATTGACTTTCGGTATATCGTATTAACCTCACATTAATTATCTTAATCTATTTACGTTTAATATTCCCGATCACTGTATCCGAATATTGTAATCCGTAGGTAATATTAAATAACGTCGAGTTGTTTGATGTTTCATGTTTTAGTATTTTCCCCTTGAATAACAATAGCTGCTTTATTGATTGTTTGTTCTATAATACTTGAAGTTCTTGTAGGACATATTTTATATATTAGGAATAGGCCCTAAGAGATTCTTCAGCACAAAACATACGTGTCTGGAAACAATGACGCAGGAGGGGCATTCCACACCTTAGCTGTTCCAATAGTTAACGTCAAAGCTTTTCGCATTAAAGCCCGGTCCCTTAACCAGCTTCAGCTAAATCAGTGCAATAGTTACGGTGTGAAGGAGTAATAAACACATACAAACTTTCATTTTTATTGTAATTGTATGATTCTTTGAAATTTTATCCCAACAAAGCCAAGAAAGGATAAGTTATAATCGTCCATTGTTGCACCCTCAGGCGTGGATGAAACGGAAATTAAAACAGCACCCGAATGCTGCTCGGGATCTGAGTCATCGTAACTAAACATTTAATAAAAAGTATGTGCTTCTTTCTGCATGTATCATTTTCCTCGCTGTAGTGAGATGAAAAGTTGTGTATTGCGTGCTCGTGCAATGAATACCTCGCGACGCTCAGGATTCTTTTTTTGAATCTTAGATTCCTTTGCTTGTTCGGTATTCAATACGTGCACTCGCAGTGAAAATCAATTTTGCTGCCTAGCATAACAAATAACTATTATTGCACACCAAGAAGAAGAAAACATGTAAATGACAATTAATTCTACCATTATGATGCTTACGTTTTACCGATCTTCTTAAGACATTCTGTGGTAAGAGTAATAATATTATTACACGTTGAACATAAATATTACATTATAATCATATAACATTTAGTCATAATAACTTTTATGGTTGTTTACAATAGTACAAATTGGATGCCTTGCTTTGTGATTGTATCTTAAGATCTTGATGGCATTCGGTGGTGGCGGTGGAGGATTTTCCAGTGCCTCTTCTAAGCCTATCTCAACTTTCATTCCCAACTGAGGATCTGTCAATGTTAACAAGCGTAACACCCTTCTTCTCAAGTCTGGAGAAACTTGCACTAGTGTTTGAACGGTGTTATTCACAAGTCTTTGTCTTTGTCCGTCATCACACAGATAATGGTTATAAAAGTAAGCTGCAGTTTCCAAATCAACTGCATTAGCGTCAAAGATCGTATACCGTTCTTTAGGTCTCGCAGGATCCACGTATGGAACTGGGCCGCTAAATGAATTAGGATAGTAATTCGGCGCATCCTTCATATTTTCCACAACTGGAGGTTTTCCATCGCGGCTATATTCTTTCCAATACAGAGGCTGATTTATCTCTATTTTGTTGTGGTTTATACTCAAGCGATATGTTTGTGCATCCCGATAGGATGATCGTCTAGTTTTAAATAAATTATCCATTGGCCCTGGAATACCTGGTACTAAGTTAGCAGGGTTAAAAGCACTCAATTCCACTGTTTTGAAGAAGTTGTCAGGATTTTTATTCAATACAAGGCGGCCTATAGGCACGGTTATATAAGTTCCTTTTTTCCATAGTCTTGTGAGCTCAAAAGGATTATAATCGATTTGTTTGATGGTTTCCATTGTCATAACATCCATCTCCAATTTCCAAGCAGGATAGTCTTTTTTCTCAATTGCATTATAAAGATCTCTGTTATAGTAATCGGGGTCCCGACCCACTACCTCTGCTTCTTCTGACGTAAGAATCTCTACTCCTTGTTCAGTTCTGAAATTGAATTTAACGAAATACTGATCCCCATGTTTGTTATTTATCACAAAAGTATGTATTGCGAAATTATCCATCTTTCTGTAACCATTTGGTATACCATAATCTGATAGCAAGTACAAAAATGCAGTTAATAAATCTGGTTTCTTGGTAACAAAGTCCCAACGAGTTGAAAAGTCGAACAGATTCGTCTTAGGATTTCGTTTCAGCGCGTGCATGAAACTCGGGAAATCAATAGGATCTTTAAGAAAGAAAACAGGAGTACTAAGGCATACTATATCCCATATTCCTTCTTTAGTGTAAAACTTTACTGATATCGCTTTTATTTCTCGTGCAAGGTCATTACCCCCGAGATTTTGTAATACTGTAGAAAAACGAGCAAAAACTGGAGTCTTTTTTCCAACACCATTAAGGACTTCAGCTTTTGTATATTTGGATACATCGTGAGTTACTTCAAAATAGCCAAACGCACCGCCTCCTTTAGCGTGTACTACTCTTTCGGGAATTCTTTCATCGTTAAAATGTGTTATATGGTCTATATGATGTTGATTTAAAAATGAATCGGAGTTCAATGAAACCGTCTCTCTTATCTCCACAATTTTTCCTGCACTCGTAGTAAGTATTCCTATTGGGCTCTGAAAATAAACAAAGATTTATTTATTATTACACGATATTCATCAAATAGTAGTAAAAGTCCTCAAACATTCTATGCTGTAATTATTTTAAAAGTCTATCTTATTTTCTTCAATTAAGGTGAGATAGCATTCAAAGGCTTACTTGTAGTAAATAAAATAAAATAAAATGATAGGTTCTTTAAATGCCAACTTGTGACGATATTACATAGCAAATATGAAAGTGCTAAATTATTGCTAAAAAATAATTATACGAGTAAACTCAATTGGGTATTGCCGTTTTTGCTAACAACCTTGTGTTATCGTTTGACTGTATCATAATTATATATTGTTAACATTTCTGTTATTTGACATTATAATTTTCAAGTTTTGTTACGTAACGAACGAAATAAGAGGTAATCTGAAGGTCCGCCATTCATACCTTCCAACTCTGATCCAATAAGGTAAGCCTTTTGGCAAGTGACCAAAGATGTGAAAAGTGGCATTAAGATTGTGGAAAACGGCATCCCTACGAATTGCCATTTCTTCTTAAAATTGCAAATCAGTCATTTGAACTTTCTAAAATTGCAAATCTAGCAAACCAATTTGAACACTGCCTTTTTTCTGCTTTGTTTCTCGCTGTCTTTTTAGAAATACTAATATAGAATCCTCTATTTTTACATATATATAGAATATAGAAGAAGTCTTTATTTTTATATTTTTAAGTTATTATACAAACACAACAAAAAACGAACCGATTGAATGTTTTTACTAAAACCAAAAAGTTCTAATTATTGGAATATTGTTCATTATGATAAATATAAATAATATTTGATATTTAAATATTTTTTTAATAAACTTCGCATTGCCAATCTTATATTATAAGTAATCTATTTCTTCAACCTTATCCTATAGAAATACGCGATTATATTAATGCCCACTCATCTAGTTGCCATTTACGAGTACGCGCGTGGTACGATCTTAATACTTGCGCCCCTAATGTAAAAGGTATGATTCTGGTCTGATAAGTTCTGCTCCTCCAACTACTGATTTATCGGTCGGCTGGTACTGCCCCAGTTACGGCACTGCAGTTAAATTATGTTTTACGTGCACTACAATCAACAAACGTACTGGATGAGCATTTCTGAATTCGTAAACTTGACAAGTCGCTGGATCAGTAACGTTCAAATATTCATCGAATGTTTCACAGGACACATTGACTGTACACACTGTTATGAACCAAAATAAGTACGATATACTTTTATAAATCATTTTGGAATTCTTCACATAATCTAAATTAAATAGGCGCGTCGGTTTTTAATATCGTTCAACACCTTTGTTGATCAAGTGAAATCGAATAAGCTAGATTGTAGCTAGTTATATAAAATAATTATCATCAATTTAAATTTATTTTTTATGAGCCAATTACACTGGGTAATTACTAATTAGGTATACATCTAAAAAGCGTTAAGGGCAATAAGAATCGCTACTTTAATGTTAGTTTTACATAATCGACTTTATATCATAGCCAGACGTATGTGGAGTGGCATAGCTTATTTGTTTCCTGATATTCCCAGGGGATGGAGCCGGGAGATAGGTACAACGATATCTCCCGCCCTGTACCGGAATTTCTGCAATAATATCAGCCTATTAACGGCTAACAGTGCCAGGCCTCCATCCATGTAGGAGGGATATGGTGCATAGACCCACCGCGTGAAGCATTAATAACGTAATTTAAGAATCTACAACAAACCCCAAACTGAATATTACCCGACATCCCCTTAACGTATGCAGATTGCCAACGTATAATTACCTGTAGTATAACTATCAGCAGTTCCGCTAGTGAATTAAAAGAAATTATAATATACATAAAAATACCTAAATGCAAGTTGTGTAATTCTTTATTACCTTCTTTATTACCCGACTGCGTCAGAAGGAAGGTAATGTTTTTCGAACGTATGTATGTGTGTGCGTATCCGTCCGTATAAGTCCGTACCTATCTATTTCTTTGGCTCGCGCTACAGCCTAAACGGCTGAACGGATTTTGACATGTGAGGTGTCGTTGAATTCGGCTAAATTGTGCAAGTGACATAGGCTATATGAATTTTCAAAATGGCGGCTGTAAGTGGGGATGTGTGTATTTTTTTCTTATCGTAACAATATGGGTATTTCATATATATGATAGGTCGCAAAAAGACCATTTCAAAAATATGTATATCATATCATGTTTATATTACTGTTTTAACAAAAAAAATGTCAAAAAGTGTACCGCCTCATTTCTATACCACAAACTAAAACTTAAAAGTCTCAAAAAAATATTATTTTTTGAGACGGGTTTTTTGTTTTTATAATAATATTTTTAAATTTACAATAACGTAATGTTCGCAAAACGAAACGAAATAAGTCAATGACATTACAGTTTTGCATTCATTTGTATTGTCATTACATTTGATTTTCTTATGTGTAAAAATTTCTTGGAATTATAATTGCATTTGGTGGTTGACATCCAATGTCCAGGCTGGATAGTTTTCATTTTCAATTGCATTATACAGATATTGGTTAAAGTAATCTAGATTCTGACCTGCTACAAGCGCTTCATCCGACGTAAGTACCTCTACTCCTTGTTCAGTTCTTAAATTAAATCTTACGAAATATTTATCAGCTCGTTTATTACTTATCTCAAACGTCTGAATAGCAAAAGAGTCCATCTTCCTATAACCATTTGGTATTCCGAAATCGGATAGCAAAAATAGCATTCCATTTAACGATTCTGGTTTCATAGTTACAAAGTCCCAACGAGTTGAAAAATCAAACAAATTCGTTTTAGGACTGCGTTTCACAGAGTGGAAAAATTTTGAAAAATCGATTGGTTCTTTGTAAAAGAAAATAGGAGTACTAAGACATAATAAATCCCATATTCCTTCTTTTGTGTAAAATTTAACTGAGAATCCTCTTACATCTCTCGCAGCGTCATTACCTCCGAGGTTTTGTAGTAGCGCAGAAAAACGAACAAAAACAAGGGTCTTTTTTCCAACACCGTTAAGTACTTCGGCTTTGGTGTATTTGGATACGTCGTGAGTCACTTCAAAATAACCAAATGCACCGCCTCCTTTAGCGTGCACTACTCTTCAGGAATTCTCTCATTGTCCATATGTGACATTAAATCTATGAGATGCTTGCTGGTTTGAAAGTTCATCAGAGTTTAACCGTGCACCGACTCCTAGATATGCAGTAGTAGTAAATTAAAGCAACTAAATGACACCGTAATTTAAAAAAATCTTTTCTTTATTTTTAACGGTTCTATTTTTTGTTTAATATTTTTATTTCTTACTTTTTAGTGATTTACTCGTACTATACTTTCATAGTATATTATACGACACTATTAGCCAATAAAATTTTTTAACAAAAAATAGAACCGACTCAAAACGCACTAAAAAGTAAAAAATAACTGTGTCACTTAGTTGCTTTAATTTACTTAAGCATATCTATGAAGTCGGTGCCAGCCAAGTTTAAGGAACATTTATTTTACGTAGTAACGCAGTTTGTGGGTTCTAAGTAACGTCCTTGAAAGTAGAAACCTTGGCTGGCACCGACTCCTAGATATGCTTAAGTAAATTAAAGCAACTAAATGACACAGTTATTTTTTACTTTTTAGTGCGTTTTGAGTCGGTTCTATTTTTTGTTAAAAAATTTTATTTCTTACTTTTTAGTGATTAATCGCCACGTAGCGTACTCGTACTATACTGTCTTAGTATATTATACGGCACTAGTAGCCAAGAAGCTACCGATACCGAGTCAAAAACCGAAATCGCTATAAGCGTTCCCCCAAAATTTGAAGAGTTCCTTCAATTTCCCCAGGATATCATCAGCAGATCCTAACAAGCGGCCAATGGGACCACCTTGGATGTATGCCCTTTCTAATAAAAAAAGAATTATCAAAATCGGACAACACTGTAAAAAGTTATGCGTGGTCATACATATATAAAAAAAAAAAAAAAAAAATATACGTGTCGAATTGAGAACCTCCTCCGTTTTTTTTCGTCGGTTAAAAAGCTACCGATACCGAGCCAAAAACCGAAAATGCTGTAAGCGTGCCTCAAAAATTTAAAGAGTTCCTTCAATTTCCCCAGGATATCATCATTAGATCCTAACATGACGACAATGGGACCACCTTGGAAGTATGCCCTTTCTAATAAAAAAAGAATTATCAAACTCGGACAACTCTGTAAAAAGTTATGCGTGGTCATACATAAAAAAAAATAGATAAGTGTCGAATGGGAATCTCCTCCATTTGTTTTTCGTCGGTTAAAAATAAAATGAAATTTAAATGCAAACACGAAAAATCATCCTGCAATAATATTTTTTATTATCAAATTAATAGAAACTTAATTATCACCAGCAAAAAATGAGGAGCATGTATAATTTTAAGCAAAATTAATCAATTTTATTAAACGACTTCAAAAAAAAAGGCGTTTCTCAATTCGACCGTATATATATTTTTTTTTATGTGTGTTCGCGCATAACTTCGTCGTTTATGAACCGATTTTGATAATTCTTTTTTTTGTTGGAAAGAAGATAGTTTGGTGGTGGTACCATGACAAGGAAACCAGGATCTGATGATGAAATCCCGGAGAAAACGAGGGGAACTTTCAAAAATTGTAGGGACAACAAGTACGTTTGTTAATTTTTCCGGTAAGTATTTAAAAGCACTACAATTTGATGAAGGTCTGGAGTCGATCTGATGCTGGAGCCGATCTATATATAAGAGAACTCCGTAACGTTTTACAGTAGCTACCTTGTGTTTGGGCTCGATTAATTTGTCTCAATGAGAACTTTACATTTAGATGGGCTGTGACTGTCATTGAGGGTCTGGTGAAGAAGACGAAGTACAATTAAGGGAGCTCCATAACGTTTTACAGTAGCTACCTTGTGTTTGGGCTCGATTAATTTGTCTCAATGAGAACTTTACATTTAGATGGGCTGTGACTGTCATTGAGGGTCTGGTGATGAAGACGACGTACAGTTAAGGGAGCTCCGTAACGTTTTACAATAGCTACCTTGTGTTTGGACTCGATTAATTTGTTTCAATGAGAACTTTACATTTAGATGGGCTGTGACTGTCATTAAGGGTCTGACGATGAAGACGGGGGACAGCTGAGGGAGCTCTTTAACGGTTTACAGTAGCTACCTTGTGTTTGGGCTCGATTAATTTGTGTCAATGAAAACTTTATATTTAGATGGGCTGTGACTGTCATTGAGGGTCTGGCGATGAAGAAGAAGGACAGTTAAGGGAGCTATTTAACGGTTTACAGTAGCTACTTTGTGATTGGGCTCGATTAATTTATGTCTCAATGAGAAGTTTGAAAGGTTATAGTTTCCAGTTAGTTTAATGTTTACTATGTCATGATCCAATGATGAGATCTACGAAAACTCGAGGAAACTCTTCAAACTTTATATTCACTTTTGCAGGGACGTCGGAATGTTATAAGTAGGTAGTGAATATTGGTACTTATGGTTTAGTTCGAGTAGATTTATTAGTATGTTCGTTGTTGATAAAGCACTAAAAAGTATGAAATAAAAATTTTTTAACAAAAAATAAAAACGCCTTCAAAACGCACTAAAAAGTAAAAAATAACTACGTCATTTACTTACTTTAATTTACTTAATCACATCTATGAAGTCGGTGCCACCCGAGCTTTCTACTTTAAAGACTTTACCTAAACTTGTAGTCCAGTGTCAATAATTTTTAAAACCAAAAAAAATCATAATAGGATGAAACCCATTTCAAAGGGAAGAGAATGCCATAAAAATGGAAGGAAAAATAAATTACGGGCGATCTGAGATCGGGAAGGGGTAGGGGTTGAGGGTTTAGGGGTAAAACACGGATTTTCTCGATTTCCGGCAAAACTAAAAGTCTTATGGAAAAGACTTGAATGGCAAAGTTGTAGATAATAAAAAGATCTAAAACTTTTGTTTTTAGACTTTCTTCACATAACCTCAAAATTTGTGTGAAAAATACAAAAACCAACTTTTTGGTTTTTTATTTTTATCTTTTACAAATAAAGTTTTATTTTCCCGGAACCCAATCACCAGACGATTGGAAGGAACATCGCTTGGTTTTAGCGGGTATTCCGGTTGGTTCTCAGCCGATGAGTCCTACATACCCTGTGAGAAGTTAGCTGCCCTATATCTTTGCATAAACACATTTCTCAGTGTTAAAAAAAAGTATGTAGACCCAACAAAGCTCAGATCCGCCTAGCCCCGTCTCCACTTTTCTATGTTGACATTGTAATGTGATCTTTTAGTGGGCTAAAATGTTTCGTAGGTCACTCAGGTATATACCTGAGCGACCTACGTTATCTTAAAATAGTAATAAATAGGCATCTACGCCTGCATTTTCATTGCAGCTGTAAAAACCGTTAGCCTAGGTTTTGCCTTTTCTGAGAAGGTTTACTATAGTAACATATATATATTTTTTCACCTTCGGAAAGTAGAGATTTCAACAAACAGAAACCATACCAACTTTTTGAAAAAAGCTGATATTTTGACGGGTCAATTTTCGATTGAAAATTAGGGTGTTTTTTCGATATTAATTCAAAATAAGGTGAAAAAATAAATATTTTTAATCAAATAAATTACAGCGTATTTGGGACATAAAAAGGTAAATTTTCACAAAATTTCGTTAAAAAAAAAATTTGTAAAAGATAAAAATAAAAAACCAAAAACTTGGTAATTTTTCACATAAATTTTGAGGTTATGTGAAAAAAGTGTAAGAACAAAAGTTTTAGATCTTTTTATTACCTACAACTTTGCCATATAACTCTTTCCCATGAGACTTTTAGTTTTGCCAGAAATCGAGAAAATCCGTTTTTTACCCCTAAACCCTCACCGTCTACCCCTTCCCGACCTCAGATCGCCCGTAATTTATTTTTCCATTAATTTTTATGGCATTCTCTTCCTTTTGAAATGGGTTTCATCCTACTGTGATTTTCTTTTACTTTTTATTATGTTTGAGGCTATCTGCACTGGGCTATTGGATTGCACCGACTTCATATACTTATGTGGTTAAGTAAATTAAAGTAAGTAAATGACGTAGTTATTTTTTACTTTTTAGTGCGTTTTGAAGGCGTTTTTATTTTTTGTTAAAAATTTTTACCGTTTGCGCAAAGATTTGATAATAGTACTGTTTATAGAACAATAATTATACACCAATTATTGAGCAAAATCGCATATTGTCCCTTATATGCTCTTCGTTGCTAGGCTTATCTATAGGCGATAGTTTTCCTATTCCATCCCCAGCAATTTGCGTGATCTGTCCACACTTTAATCAGAATTAAGTTCCTCTCGATTTAATACCCGTACAGTAAATACATTGAAAACTAAGCGTGCAGCTTTGTCCCGGCTGAGTTTAGCCGGCTAAAATGAAAGAAATCAATACCAGTCTCAACTTAAAAAACTAATTTAAGATTAGACGGCAAAACTAAAGTTTATATGTAACTATTTCTAACCGTAACATATACAAGAATCGATCGTTTAAAGTTCTTACATTTAAGGTACCTTAGAGGATTACTTCGTCGATACAATTTAGCAATATTTCTTGTCGGTAATAAATTCTCTGTGTTCACAGAAGGCGGTATTTGCATTTTATTGGCTGAACAAAACAAATGGCACTGTATAATGTGCTCGCTCATCATTTTAGATGTCGAAACGTCTGTTCCAATAATTCTGTTATGCGTAGCTCCACGTTTTTTAAATTCTGTGGTGACTTTTTGTATGACAACGTAGTTATAGTGCCTGCGCTCTAACATGGTGCCTGTGACATATGTCATTAACTTTTCGTTTCACTCTTGAAAGTTGAAGCGATTTACAAATTATGACTTAGTATTTCAGGTGTTCCAAATTCTTAATATATTAAATCGTTAATAGCTGTAGTAACTTAAATTTAAAACCGTTAAACCCAGCCAGAATGTTCTAGTCTACAAATAAAATCAAATTGAAAGAAAAATTAAGCAAAGTGTTGTAACGTATAACGTAACGCCATAGACGTGTCTAGTGATGGGACGTACTTCTACGATGAATAGTCGATTTTTTTTTTAATAATAAACGTATATTTTAGTACAATTTTTATTTTTAAAAAGTTTATAATTTTATACAACAACAGTACATCAGGGAAAGTTTACTCAAAAGGTTGCAAAGAAGAAATATATCTTATTCGTCTAAACTTATATCAGAATTAGGAACATTTGAGTTGTCACTAAATTCATCATCTGAATCTATGACGAATATTATTAACAACTAGCGGTCTCCCGGTATTTCACCCGCGTAGTTCCTGGTCCCGTGGTAATATCTGGATACAAATTACCTTATGTCACCCCTCATGAGTCGAGCTATCATATACAAAATGTTTTTTTATAATCCGACCGATGACTGATGTAGTTTCAGAGATTAGCCAGAACAAATAAACAGACAGACAGACAATAATTGAAAAAAAATGTTATTTTAGTGTATGTACGGTATGCATATATGCACAAACAGACACTGCAATTTTATTTATATGTATAGATGAATTAATTATGTTGTTAATATGGACGTCACGATCCCAATCAGACATAATATCCCTTTTTGTTTTATTCCCGACCTTCGACTAGCCTTCAGGTTAATCTTTGTTGATAGCCTCTTGTAACACTGCCAACATGTTATTTGCCGTTAATGGCGGTGAAGTAGGTATTAATTTTTGCGGCGTGACTGAAAATTAAATGGGAATATGGAAAAAGTATTTAAATTCAATCAATCAAATCATTCAATCAAATAATTAATTATTTCATAGGTAATGCTGCGTTCGCAACGCTGATGTTATAAATGCTGATTTTATAAAGCTTCAAAATAGGAATTGAAATTAAAAGCATACATGTTATTTGGGCCCAATAACATTATATCTAAGGACCAAGGTCAGACCTATTGTCATCTCTTCTAGAGCATAGGTAGGAGTTGGTGCCTTTTGACGCCGACGCTCCAACTTTAACATTTTTATATCTACTCCGTTTTCCAGTTCATCAACTCGCTATTGCAGTTGGATTGGTTTGGGGTTTATTAACCTGTACCAAATGGTAAAACGGGGCAGATTGAGATTTTCTTAATTTGTCTCGGTCTGGCTGGAGGAAGGCTATCGCCGTGGCTAGTTACCACCCTACCGACAAAGACGAACCGCCAAGCGATTTAGTATTCCGGTACGATGTTGTTTCATTCTACACCTAACAAGTTAGCCCGCATCCATCTTAGACTGCATCACACATCAGGTGTGATAGCAGTCAATTGCCAACTTGTAGTCGTTAAAAAAATTATCGCAGAGACTATAGTAAATAAAAGTTTAATCCCTAGAAACTATGCATTAGTATAACCGCGATAACAAAGTCTCCTCATAAATAACGAACAATTAATAATTTGCCTTTTAAGCTAATTTTTTTACAACATTAAAAAGAGCTAGATTTATGCTGCGATTATCGTCAGCGATAAACATGAATTTCTAAGCGTCACATCCCTAGTCACTGACGTCAACGTCATACTGACAACTGTCAGGCGCACTTTCTTACAGCAATTCGAGTATAGTATACTAGCCACAAATGATTTTTTCAGCCCAGAGTCGGGAAGTTGGTGATATTACAACCCCGTGCCCCGTCCCGGTCACTATCGTCAACATCTGATAGTGATCCTTACAAATATTATAAAGGGGAAAGTTTGTATGTATGGATGTATGGATGTTTGTTACTTTTTCACGCAAAAACTACTGAATGGATTTTGATGAAACTTACAATAATATAGGTTATATATCAGAATAACACATAGGCTACATTTTATACCGAAATTCCCACGGGAACGAGAACTACGCGGGCGAAACCGCGGGCGTCCTCTAGTCGTTAATAAATGAAACATTATCACCCTAAGCCTGCCAACCCGCATGGCAGCTTGCTGGGTCTACGTTCCATGTTCCCTCTCCTATAAGGAGGGATACCTAGCCCTGTAGTCGACCGTTATTAGGCTTATAATGATGATTAGCCACAATTAAAGGAAATTGTGGATGATACAAAAGCTTTTCGCATACCTACTGACCGCGATACTTCATTCCTAGGATGGCACCACATGATGATGATCATACAGTTTTGCGAACCAAGTAGGTATTTTAATAATAAATACCATAAAACAGTTTATATTTTATATTTAAAGTTTTTTAAACAGAAATTAAGAAAGTGTTGTTTTGACATGTTTTGAAATTTTGCTCCAAAATGGCCAAAATAAAATAAATTAAAGATAATATTTTGATTTTTGACAATACGTGAATAAATTTTTCAGAAATTTTCGTTATTTTAAAACAAATGAAAATTTTTTATCGACTACAATTAAATAATTTCACCAAAATTGTACACTTACCGTCACTTTTGGTTTGTATTGTTTAATAAGACCTTCATAACTATGTTTTACAATATGGTTAACTACAGAAGACATATTGAGGTCAATAGGACGACCTCAAAAGATGTAAGTCACGAATCGCATTACTGGGAGCGCCTGTAATTTATCAATAGTAAGAGTTCAATCATAATAAGTGTGATGCGAAAATAAAATATGAGGCGCACACAATATTGTGAACGTACACTTTTCTATGCTCTAACTCTACAAATCAACTCTGTACTCTAACTATAATCTGACTCTACCCTCAACTTCTACACACTCAAGTATTCTATGCTCTAATATTAGTATCAACTTAACTTAGCGGGTTGGCGTGTCGGGCGGTAATCACTACATATTATAAAATTAAGTCCCCGCTGTCTCTGTCTTTTTTTTACCGACTACAAGTTGGGCCTTGACTGTTATCACACCTGATGTTAAGTGATGATGCAATCTTAGATGGAAACGGGCTGATTTGTTAGGA